>JAVJIF010006602.1:0-245532 GCA_038442645.1 Agave tequilana | reverse complement strand
GTCCTAGTACAACTCTCCCAAAAAATCTTATCTCCAGACTTGTGGCACTTACCCATAGAAGTTCAAATCAAATCTGTCCTGCAACTTATTATCATGTTGATCGCTGAAATTAGCTTATCTACGGACTGAATTAGAAACTTTGATCAACATAAGAGTTGTAGGTCTTCAAGTCTTCTTTCTGGAGCATTTTGAATCATCGGATTTTCATATCTGTAGCAAAAGTTATGATCTGAATACTAAACATGTACAGTCTGAATCCGAATTTATCTTTAAACTCTTCTCCTTTTATCTTTAGGATTGTCTTGCAAGCAACTAGGGTTGAGTAGAAGTCTATCTCTTCCCTCTTCTTTTAGTAATTGTAACTTTTACACTTGGTAATTTGCAACTTTTGCACTTGGGCTTAGACATGGGCTTTTTGGGCTTCTTTTGGGCTTTTATTTCTTTATTTTTATTATTTCGAGGCCTGCACACAATAAATCATAAAATATTAGTAAATGTGCAGAATTATAGGAATAAATATGAAAATGTGATGGTAAATATAATGATAAAATGCACTTTTCACTACCAATCATTTTTCAGAGAAATCAACTCAGATCAAATCACCCATGCCATTTTGTCTTTCCTGTAAACGCGACTTTGGACGCAGCAACAATCTCCGCGTCCAGCTCTAATAGCCCAGACGCGGGCTTCAATTGCATGGAGAGGCAAGTCTCCATTCTTGCGTTTCTTTGATTTGAATGGAGGGCAAAATGGAATAACAAACTTTACCTTTATATATATATGCACATGCACTCCCCTTCTCTCTCTTTCATTATTCTCTTTCCCTTCTTCTTTTTCCAGCAAGCTCCAACAGCAAACGCAGCCACCCAACTCCCCTTTGGCCGGCCATCACACCACCACCCCCATCTCCATTTCCTCCACCAACTTCACCACCATTCTCCCCTCCATTTCCTCCTCCATTCCAACAACAACAACAACCATAATATTCATCTCCATCACCATCTTCTTCCTCTTCTTTTCCACCAAACAACCCATCATCTCCACCAACTTCACCACCATTTCCACCACCACCTACACCACCTTAACCACCACCAAGCATACCATCTTCTCTCCTCGTCATCTCTTTCCAACGAACTATAGGTTCGTCCTCCGAAACACCATTTACAAAACTTCAAAAATCAATTTGAACTACACTTGCACCACCATCAACCCTCTCTTTTGGGGCCTTGTCCACCCAACTCCGGCAACTCCGTCGCCGCCGGCGAACACGGGCCAGCCACGGTCGGCCTACCTCCCTTCTCTTCTTTCTTTCTTTCTTTCCCTTTCATTTCTTTCTATCCTTCCTTCTTTCTTTTCCTTCCATTTTCTTTTCTTTCTTTTCTTTTCTACCTGCGTCTCCCCATCTCTCTTTCCTGTGTCTCTCTCTCTCTATGTTCCCTCATTTCTCTGTCTCTCTCTTTCTCTCCTGTTTCAAACGCAGAGATCTTTAACGCAATCTACGCGTTCATGTATTAACGCGAACGCGGAGCACGCGCTCGCGTCTACGTTCTCCTCGTGTCCTTGCTGAAACGCGGGTCTCGAACCGTGCGTTTGTGACATCTACGCAATGCGACTCCCGCGTATGCGATTTTCGCATCTTCATTCTCTCTCCTCCTCCATAAATATTTAAACGCATTGATTCCTGGATTTCAGAGCTTGGGATTTCCCGTATTTCTTGAAGTTTTAGGCGAGTGTTCTCGCTCTCCTTCTGATCTTTTCTGCTTTCGCTTCGTCATGTTGACTAATATTATATTATTTTACTTGCACACTTGCATGTATCATGCTATCACTTCTCGCCTGCTTAACATCACCTCTCAGGCATACATCTCATGGCACCTGTTATGCAACTACTTGATACTCGCCCCGTTATGGCATATTGATACTTGGTTTGTGATTATCATATTTACGGGAATTCTGTGACTTGAAATTATACTACAACGTACTCTTGAACTCCTGATCTTGTCATGCACCTGCTTTCCCCGTAATTTGATAATCACATAATAAATCATAAAAAGAAACCACTTGAATCGGGTCGGGGGAAACTTACGGCTATCAATATATGTTCGTGTTTACAGTGGCATAGGCATGTTGTGCAACTAAAATTTTCGGTCTGACCTGTGGGCCTCCAGGCGACTGAGGGGAGTGCTGGCTCCCTCCTTCTTGGTACCATCTTGATAAGGGCATTCTATAAGACCCTCATGTAGCCTTGCGGCCGGTTCTATACACCAGCAATGGAACGTCCTGGACCGTGGTCCCGGGCATGTACGGGACCCACTGTAAACATTGTTCGTTGATACCCCCGTTGGTTTCCAATAACAGCCTCGATTTACTCATATGTGGATGTATGTGTACTGGGACGCTATTACACATACCTAGACATACAGGTAGAACGAGTAATAAGTATAAATAATGAAAATGGCAGCAATAGATTTATTCAGGCCTTATCACTTTCATTTTATGCCTCATTTTCTTGCTTACTGTACATGTACTCTTGACACAGTTCTTGATGCTTAATATTGTTTTGATCATATCAACACACATATACCTATCTCTACACGACCTTGGCATTCACCTGTCTATTTGTTAGGGAGTTTCTGACTCCCCTGAACTTGCATGTTCAGGTTCTGAAGCTTGATTGAAGCAGAGCCATCCACCGAAGACCAGGCTTATCTCTCGGGGCAGGCTGACTTGTCCTAACTCCTTCTGTTCCTGAACCTTCCTGCTAGCTCGGGGATCTTCTTCTCAGCCCGTGAGCACCTTTTCCTGTACAAATTGTAAATTCACTTTTGTACCTGGCTGTGATATAATGTACATGTACCAATATATCACGCTCTGTAATAACTTTGTAATCCTTATGTTGGAATGTATATTGCCACGTGCTTCCGTACTCTGATTCTTGTTTGTACTGATGCTTAGCGTATATACGTGAGGGTATTTCTGACCTGCGTATATATGTCGCAGTAACGTCTCCGTACCCGCGGATCAGGGCGTTACACAAAATATTCTTGAAACTCTCCTTTTGATATGAAAGCATTTGGCTCTAAAATAAGTGGAGATAAACACTTAGAAGTATATGAAAAACTAGCTCAAAACCCACTTAAAATTTTTGTAGAAAACAGCGCAAGGGAGCCCATTTTATAGGCTCTAAAATCTCTGCGTTGGAAGCTAACTCAGCAGCTCTGACTGCTGATGGTCAACGTGTCAGATTTCGACTGTTAGGAAGGTCGGTCGACCGGCCGGTCGACCGCCAACTGGGCAATGGCCTAGCAATCGACCGCGCCCGGTCGACCAGGCCATTTCCAAAGAGCAGACACTCTCCGGCGGTCGACTGGCCCAACCTGTGCACGTCTGTACACATCGATCGACCGGAGCGGTCGACCGACTTTTTGTCCGGCCGATCGTCCGGTCGACTGACAGAAGGTCAGTCCAGGCAATTTATGGGGATTAAAAACTTGACTTTTACCTTTGATAAAATTCCATAAATCCACAAAAAAATCTACAAAAATAAGTTCAGTATGATATTTTGATATACAAACATGTTTGAGTAAATTCAAAACATGTTACAATATTTTGAACTATTTTGTAATATGAAAGTTTTGCCTTAAACAAATTTTGTATTTTTCCAAAATGATTTTTCCAAATAAAAAACCGATTTTGCCAAAACTCCTCCAAATATAAAAATAAGATATTCTAAACACTTTTAAAGCTTTGTGTGTATGTAAATGATCCACTATACATATATGATGAAATATCTATGTTTTGGACATTAAGCTCCAAATAAAGTTTTGGTTAAATATATGTGTATATGAAACTCTAAAAATCAAAACGGTTTTTTTTCAAAATGAAAACTCTTTTATAAAAACTCATTTAAATCTTGTGTGTGAGGTGTATATGTTACCTGAGCAATCCACCAACTAATCTATCCTTTATTTTTATCTAAAAATAAAATCTTACTAAAAACAAACTTAGACACAAGTCTTCTCTTGAAGGTCTTCACTTTAAAATCTTCTTCTTCTTGACTTGGTCCAAACCTTGATCCAATGAGTTAGACTCCTCTTGAGTACTTGATGTGGTCTTGATTCACAAGCTCTTGAATCAGCACGTGCTATCTTCACAACTTGACTTGAAATCCTTTGTTGAACCTAAACGCCTACTAAGATTCTTGATCTATATCTGAGACTAATTAAATACAAGATCATTAGTAATTAACTACATGAGTTAATCATCATTAAAACTAGAGTGATGGGCCTTTGGGCTAACGAAGAGAGTTGGAAGTTTCTGTTTCATTACAGACTAGTCGCTAATCTATGTATTATCGACTAATCAAGGTTATAAGTCGATTAATCGATGTTATAAGTCGACTAACTCTGTTGCGCGGCATGTTGTTTGGTACGGAGTAGAAGAATTCAGTGTAAAGTTTCCTTGAATCAACTGAAAGATTATAAACGGACTAATGCTCCGACTACAAGGGAGGGAAGATGTTGGGTCTTGAATCTCCCCTTTGTTTAGTGCTGGATTCTTCAAGTGGCGGTGGAAAGTGAATCTTGTTTTCCGTTGACCGGGTGAACGTCAGGACCCTTTGGGATCTTCTCTTCGGTTGGCGGACGGAGTAACACAGCTTTATCGACCAAGAGATTGTAGGCAAAGATTAACTTGTACGCAGCAAGTTATCTGAAGGGTTGGACTCTCTTTCCTCCTCTGTGGAAGCTCTAAAGTCAGCTCTTTTCTCTCAGAGTTCTTCTCTAAAAAAATCCGACCCCTTCTTCATAGCAACGGGGCTATTTATAGAGGTTTCAGGGGCGTTCGTGCCTCCTAAAAATACTCCATAATGGGGGTTAACTTTCCCCGTTATGTGGGCCGTGATTGACCCTATAACCAGGACGGTTACAACTGAGACGCGGGTGTCGACCCACGCGCCTTGGTGTGGCTGAGACGCTGTGTTCGACCCACACGCCTTGGTGCGGCTGAGACGCGGGTTTCGACCCACGCGCCTTGGTGCTGTTGAGACGCGGTTTCGACCCACGCGTCTTGGTGCGGCAGTGTTGGCTGAGACTAGCCCTGCGTCTGGAGTTTGAGACTCTGCCTTTGATGACTTGTCTTTATGGTTTTTAGACAGCCTACAGAACCCCCTCCAAAGTTTTCGATATTCCGCAGTTAGCTGGGACGGATTTCGAAATACTTTGGACTCTAGCTGAACCCACTTTTATGATTGTACTAACAAAGCTTTGGGCTTGATCTTGTTTGGAGTATGGCCTTCTTGAGTGTACTGTGGAACTCTTTGAAGCCGCCAAAACTGATCGCGTGGAATGTCTAGATACACAGTCTAAACTCCCCGATGCTTTAAGTTTGTCGTTGGTGTACTTTAAACCAGAGGTGGGCAGTCGTCTGCTTGTGCCAGTGTGCTTTTGAACTGAATTGCAGAAGCAAGGACTACACGCCAGTTCTGTGGACGCAGGGGTGATACTGCTTTTGAGATGACAACGCGACTGTAACTCCATAAGGTAGACGCGACTTTGGCCGGTTGAAAGGGTGCGTCCATCGAAGGGACGCATCTTTTGGGTGAAGACGCGACTCTTGGATGCGAATCCGTGCCATGAGTACGCTGCCGCGTGTCCCGTAGAATTGAGGGGACATCTACTTTTTGGCGTGCGAACTTCACGCTGCATTTAATACGTTGTTCACGCGTCAGGCGGTGATAAGGCGTCGAGCCAAGCGCCGCGTATCTTTGCGAATCACCATGCCTATAAAAGGCAACAGTCTTTCAAGAGTCATTATTAGACTCTCCTTCGTCTTCGTGTGAATCTGTTAGGGTTTTGAGAAAGGAACTTCCTTTGTTCTCTTTACTTCATCTAACATCGGATCTTTGATTCGCAATGGCACCAAAGGCCAAGCAAACTGCTTCATCTTCACGGGCGGTCGTCGCTGAGACTCAAAGGGGCGGTTCCTCCATGCAGGAAGCCCCTATTTCAGGTATAAAGCCATCGGACTTGATTTCCACCATTAAAAGGGTTTATAGAGTTCTTTGAACTCTTAGACTTCTCTTTTAAAATTGACCCGCCAACGCGGGCTCGAGCCCATGTTTGATCTTCAGACGCGGCCCTTGAGTCGATAAACAAGGCGCAGGTTTGATGGCCCTTGCTGCTTTTATCTGCTCGAATCTGCGTCTGCTTGTTGAACACAGGGCCCCAGTAAGCCTTGCGTTTCGGATTCAACACTTAGAATGTTTCTAAGTATGAAAGATTCGGACGCAGATTTCTTATGACTCTTGAGTCTTGTGAAATCAGACGCTGGTCCTCATGAATCTTGCATCTGAGTCCGAGTACTTAGAGATTTTCATAAGTCTTGGATTTTCAAAACGCGGGCTCCATGCTAACCTCGCGATCTTCGGGTCTGGACGCAGATTTTGATGATTTTCGCGTCTGAGTTTACTTCTGCGTTTGAGTTGTGGATACTTAATCATTTCCCTTCAGATTTCTGATCAAATGTCGTTTTCTTTTTGCAGTGCGATATTCCGCCGATCCTCTCTCCAAAAAGTGTCACTTCGGGCACGTAGGTGGTGCTGACCGCAACTTAACCTTCGTGTTATAAAGGACTGCTCCTGTGACCGCCGACAAGCCGAGGGAGCGAAGGAGAGGCTCTCCAAGGTCGACATGGCGACATTCCGGAAACTTATGACTGACGCAGAATTTAAGACGGATTCGCGCATTCCATTGAAGAAACCCATCTTCTTCTTGGGGACAATATTGGCGAGGGTGGTTATGTCTTGCATGATGGCGATTACAAGTGGCTCCGCCGGATAGGGGGTAGGAAATTCTTTCTTTCAAATATGAAGAGAATGTATCCCCTATCCTACCTTCAGCACATGTCTGTCCCTCGGGCAATGGAATGGGATCTTGCCCGATCTGTTCCCAGTGTCTCTCTTGGCATACTGGGCGCCAGGAAGGTGCACTCGGGTGGACACGGGAGGGAGATCTTTGGTTTGTTTCCTAAATTATTCAGGTCCGAGTACCCAGTAGGGGAAACCCCTCAGCTCAGCACTACCTTTATTAATCAATTCATGAAGGTAGGGGGTGATTTTCCCGCTGACTTCCGCCCGCTCGGGTGGGTTCATTCCACTGACAAGTACTGGTGGGGCATGATGGTGAGTTTTATCCTCACCGAACTCGGAGGTCTATTGGACTAGGTGGGACTGTACCAAGCGGTTAGGCTGTGCAATATGACATCCCACAGAATTCCCAAAATTTCTTTGGGATCCTGGAGCACTACAACCCTTTGACGGGGACGTTCTTCACCCCGGTTGGAGAAATGGGGCTCGCCCTGCATGAATTATATGAAGTCTCGGGGCTGGTAATAGGAGATGCTCCTTATGAGGAATACGTCCCCACTTCTGAGGAGCTTCATCTCTTGAAGAAAGAGTGCCCTCGTGTATATGAGACATACTGAAAAGTGCTATGTCATTTCCACATCTGCGGCCAAATAACCTCTTGGAGGATTAGGGGAGTTAAGCAGCTGTCTTGGGCGAGCTACTTGTTTAATGGTATCACTGAGAAAGACCACTCAGTGACTAGTTTGGCTCCCAGCTCTGACGAAGAAATCGCCGAGAGGATCGACGCCTCTGTGAGTTCTTATACCACAGAGTCGAACGAAGATACTTTCAAACCTGACACGGTTTTGAAAATTTCCATCACCAGGCCCAGATCCCCATTTCTAACTGGGCACTGCTGGCGGGTTTCCTCATGCTGTGGTTGAAGCGCTGTGTAGTGCCGACACTGCCGCATGAGGTGATTGTTGCCGA
The DNA here is from genome assembly GCA_038442645.1 of Agave tequilana. NCBI lineage: Eukaryota > Viridiplantae > Streptophyta > Magnoliopsida > Asparagales > Asparagaceae > Agave > Agave tequilana. Next base: position 237,698 of record JAVJIF010006602.1, on the reverse strand, counting down.
CGTGGTGTATCCGGCGGTGCTGCTGGCCTATGGTAGGTCCATAGCTCTCCTTCCGGCCATGGTGGCAGGTATCCAGAGCGGGTTGCAGGCCCTGACTCAGAGCCTGTGCAGGGTGGAGGCCATCGTTGACTCCCAAGGTAAACCAGAGGTCGATTCAGAGGGAAGGCCAAGAGTGAAGACCCCTAACCCTCGGATCGAGCTTCCCTACACGTACTTAATGGCTTGGTACGTGATGCACTGCCCCTCGCTGATGACGCCAGTGTCCCGATGCGAGGGGTTTGTCCCTTTTGTGCAGCGGCTGGAGAGTTCGAGCTGGTCCAACGACTATATGTTCTACGTCCGGAAGTGTATTCTGAACGCTTCAAATTATCATCTCAACCGTTGCTTCCCTGAGATTACAGATGCTGCTTATGGGGATAAATTCACCGACATTGTGGGTCCGGACGACTTCACGAGGCTGCCATCGGGAGTCTTCTGGTGGCTTATCAATATCCGGCCCGGGTATCTGCTTTTTCGGCAAGGGAACTCGTGCACGATCGAGCCTTATATGCCGAATCGTTTTGCCCGACAGTTTGGCTATGACCAACTATATGTCGGTAACCCTAACGCTCAGCTTGCCTTCAGTGGAAATCTGTTTGAAGGTGCTCGGGCTTGGTATTACAGCGTGGCTGGGGGGACACGGACTCTTTTCTACTTACCTCATAAGACGCCAAACTGCTATGCAAGCCTTAGCTTCTGCACCTGGTACTTCCAGGCTAGCAAGATGCCTGGCTACTCAATGGAGCGTTCATGTATTAAGAGCATTAATGCGTCCTATGAGGAGAAAGTGGCGTCCAACAAGCGCTCGCGAGGCCTCGATGAATATCAGGCGGCTCAGAGGGAGGCCAGAGGGAGACACAGGGGAAGCCGAGAGCAGCCACACCTAGGGAGCAGTCTGCCAGAAGGCGTCTGTATGACACGGGAGACGAGAGAGACGAGGATTTGCGGTAAAAGTTTTCCTTGAATCAAATGAAAAGGATTACAACAAAAATTGTTCTGCTTCCGGTTACAAGGGAGGGAGAATATTGAATCTTGAATTCCCCCTTTGTTTAATGCTGGGTTCTTCGTGTGGCGGTGGAGAGTGAATCTTGTTCTCCGTTGACCAGATGACCGTCCTTCTGGGATCTCCTCTTTGGCCGGTTGAAAGAGTAACTCAGCTCTGTCTACCAAAACTCTCGAAGAGAAGGTAGGCGAAAGCTAGCTCGTACGCAGCGAACTTGCTGAAGAGTTGACCTGCTTCTTTTCTCTCTGTGTCGCCCTCTTGTTGCCGATTGCCAGAAGTTTGACCTTGATGCTGATCGCCCCCCTCCAAAAAGTTCTTTTCCTCTTCATAGTGACGGGGCTATTTATAGAGGTTTAGGGGGTGATCGTGCCCCCTAAAAGTGTTCCACGATGAGGGCCAACTTTCCCGCTACATGGGCGTTGAACGGCGCCATAATCGGGGTGGTTGTAACCGAGACGCGGGTCTGGACCCTAGCGCCTTGAGGTTGAGACGCGGGTTTGGACCATAGCGCCTTGAGGTTGAGACGCGGGTTTGGACCATAGCGCCTTGAGGTTGAGACGCGGGTTTGGACCATAGCGCCTTGAGGTTGAGACGCGGGTTTGGACCCTACGCGTCTTGGTTCTGAGACGCGGGTTCGGACTCTCGCGTCTTGAGGCTGAGATGCGGGTGTCGGGCCCGCGTGCCTTAATGCTGAGACGCGGGTTTGGATTTTCGCGTCTTGATTGTCACATTTAGCCTTGCGTCTGGGTCTTGGATCTCTGCGTTTTGGTGGCTTGTCTTGGTGATTTTTTAGACAGCCTACAGACCCCCTCCAAAGTTTTTGATATTCCGCAGTTAACTGGGACGGATTTCGAAATACTTTGGATTCTAGCTGCATTTGCCTTCATGACTAGACTATTAATGCTCCAGGTTTGATCTATTCTGGAGTTGGTCTTCGTGAGTGTACTGTTGAACTCTTTGAAGCTACCAGAGTTGATCATGTTGAGTGTCTAGATACACAGTCTAAACCTCCCCGTTTGCTTTTAAGTCTGTCACAGGTGCGCTTTAAGCCAGGAGTGGTTGGTCGTCTGCTTGCGTCAGTGTACTGTTGAACTGATTTTGCAGAAGCAGGAGGCCGAACGCAGGTTCTTTTCAAAAGCCGAGATGGTACTGCTGTAAAGACGCGACCTTTTGGCAACGGAAACGCGACTGATCTTCATAAGGCAGACGCGATGTTCAGCTGAAGACGCGAATTTTAGAGAGACGCATCTTTTGAATATAGACGCGATTGTCTGGGCGCATTTATGGCGATGCTGATAGGGCATATCCATCGAAGAGACATGGCCGTCGGGTGCGAGTCCGTGCCACGTCATGATTGCTCTGCCAGTTGGCCTGGGGAACCGACGGGATTTCGCCTTTTGGCGCGCGGATTTCCTGGCGCATTAAATGATCCGTGCCACGTGTCGAGCGACGATTCACTGCCGAGTCGTGGCGCATGGTCTTCTCTGTGCGTTAAAGTGATTTTGTTCCACGCGTCGAACAGAGATTCGCCGCAGAATTCATCGGGCCATACGCTGCGTATCTTCGCGAATCCTTGTGCCTATAAAAGGCCACAGTTGGGAAGATTCCTCTTCTTCTCTGAACGCACTTGCTGATAGAATTAAGAAAGAGAATTTCCCTTTTCCGTTCATCTGTTTAAACTTGGATCGAATTAGCAATGGCACCCAAGACCAAGCCGACTGCTTCTTCTTCAAAGGCGACCGTCGCCGAGGCCCGGAGGGGCAGCTCCTCCTCTGCGCAGGATATTGTTCTCCAAGGTGTCAAGGTAACTGCCTTTTAGGCGTGAATTTCGCCATTAAAGGAAGTTCAAAGAACCCTTAAGAACACACAAATTTAAATCGTGTTTGATTCCTAGACGCAGTCTTTGGGTTGATAACCGAGGCGCGGGTTTGATGACCCGGTGCCATTAGGTCCTGCCTTTTGGATTCTTCACTTAGAATATTTCTAATTGTGAAGAGTTCAGACGCGGACTTGGTTCACAGAACGCGGATTTGATCCTTGCGTTCTGTTTCATCAGCGGCTGATTTTGATGAATCTAGCGTCCGAGTTCAAGCACTTAGATATCTGGGGATGTGAAAGGAAGGGAGTTACTCTCCTTAACTTCTGGCGATTATGGTGATGGAAGGGTTAAGGTGGATAACTCCCTTCTTTTCGCACCCCAGAAGTGACATCAAGGAGAATGTGGTGGAGACGCGGATCCTGCAGGTCTGGACGCGGATTTAATAATTCCTGCGTCCAGTATCTCTTCTGCGTTTGGACGCGGTTTCGCAGGTCTGGACGCGGATTTGATAACTCCTGCGTCCAGTATCTCTTCCGCGTTTGAATTATGAACACTTAGCATTTTTTCCTTGCTTTTGATAGAGTATCTAACTAAGTGTTCTTTTCTTTTTGCAGCGCCACACCCCACTACTTCACTTGCCAAGACGCGCCACTTTGGACATGTAGGTGGTGCTGACCGGGACTTGACCTTTGTGTTACAAAGGACTGTTCCTGTGACTGCTGACAAGTCGCAGGCTCGTGAGGAGAGGCTCTCGAATGTTGACATGAGGACTCTTCGGGTGCTTATGACTGATGCAGCATTCACAACGGATGCTGGCATCAAGCTGGAGAAGCCTGCCTTCTTCTTCGGAGATCGTATCCACGATGGCGGCTATCGCGTGTATGACGGAACTTACAAATGGCTCCGTCAAATAAGGGGTGGAAGATTCTTTCTTCCGAACATGGAGAGGATGTTCCCGCTGTCCTATTTCCAGCACATGTCCGTCCCTCGGAAGATGGAATGGACCTCTCTCGATATGTCCCTGAGATTACTCTCGGTGATTTGGGCTCCCATAAAGTATACCGTCATGATAGCCATGACAGGTCAGTTATCGGCCTTTTCCCTGGGTCGCGCAAGTCTGAGGTTCTGGCTGGGGAGATATCACAACTTGGCACTACCTTCCTCAACGCATTCATGGAAGCGGAGGGTGACTATCCGGTTGGGTTCCGTGCGCCCGGGTGGGTCCGTTCCACAGAGAATTATTGGTGGGGCAGAATGGTCGGCTTTGTCCTTACCGAGCTCGGGGATCTGCTAAAGCGTGTGGGACTGTACTCGGCAGTCAGAGCCGTGCAGTGGGGGATCCCTCAAAGCTCTCAGAACTTCTTCGGGGTTCTAGAGCGTTATAATTCTTTGACGGGGACGTTCTTCACTCCGGTCGGGGAGATGGGCCTCGCTCTGCACGAGCTGCATGAAGTCTCGGGATTGGCAACAGGGGACATTCCCTATGAGGAATATGTCCCGACCACTGTGGAGCTTTACCATTTGAAGGAGGAGTTTCCCCTAATATATGAGACCTACTGGGAAGTGCTATGTCACTTCCACATTTGCGGCCAAATAACCAAATGGCGGTCGCAGGGAGTCAAGCAACTGTCTTAGGCCAGTTACTTGTTCAACAACGTCAACACCAAAGACCATCTGATAACCCGATTGGCTCCCAGCTCCGATAGGGAGATTGAAGACAGGATCGACCAGGCTCCTGACAGTTTTTACACCACGGAGTCGAACGAGGACGGTTTCGATCCTGACTTGGTTTTTGAAAGCTTTCACCATCAAGCCCGGACCCCTATCTCCGATCGGGCGCTGTTGGCGGACTTTCTAATGCTGTGGCTGAAGCGTTGTGTGGTGCCCACGCTGCCACATGAAGTTATTGTTGCTGACGTGGTGTACCCGGTGGTGCTCCTGGCTCATGGCAACCCCATAGCCCTTCTCCCGGCCGTGGCGGCTGGTATTCAGAGCGGGCTGCGGGCGCTAGCTAAGAATTTCTGCGAGCCACCGAGGACTGCAGACTCCGAGGGAAAGCCGTATGTTGACTCAGAGGGGAATTCGACGGTGAAGCGTCCCAACCCTCGGGTCGAGCTGCCTTACACGTACCTCATGGCTTGGTACGTGATGCATTGCCCTTCCTTGATGACGGCGGTGCGTTGGAGGGAGAGTTCTGTCCCTTTTGTGCAGCGGTTGGAGGGTTCGAGCTGGCGTGATTCTTATATATATTACGTCCGGAAGTGCCTTTCGGACCCTGCGAACTACCAGCTCAATCGTTGCCTCCCCCAGATCCCTGGTGCATCTTTCGGGGATCTAGTTATTGATTCTGCGGGCCCAGATGGTTTCACGAGGTTATCCGCAGGAGCCTTCTGGTAGTTGCTCAATATTCGGCCCGGATATGTGCTTTTCCGGCAAGGGACGTCATGCACCATTGAGCCGTACATGCCGAATCGCTTCGCTCGACAGTTCGGCTATGATCAGCTCTATGTCGGGAACCCTAATGCTAGACTCGCCTTCGAAGAGAACCTGTTCGAGGGTGCTCGGGCCTGGTACTACAGTGTGGCTGGAGGGACGGGAGCAACTTTCCGTCTACCTCTCGAGGGGCCTAAGTGCCGTACGAGCTTCAGCTTCTGCACTTGGTACACCCAAGCCATCCAGACACCAGACTTTTTTCCAGCGTCTTCGTGTATTGAGAGCATCAATGCAAGTCTCGAAGCAAGGTCAGAGTCTGGTAAACCCTCGAAAATCATTGACCAGTACTTGAAGGCTCAGAAGGAGGCCGGGAGAAGAACGAGAGGGAAGTCACGAGCCACGGAGCCACGACCACCAAGGGCGGAGCCGCAAGCGACTAAGGCGGAGCCGCGAGCAACAAGGGCAGAGCCGCAAGCAACTAAATCTCGACAGGCGGTGAGCAAGCGTCGTCAGGGCTCTACTTCAACTGCTGAACCCGCTCCCAAGAGGGTTCGGAGAGACTTGACGACCGAAGTCTCTCGACCCGAAGACATCCCTGCTGTCGTTGAGCCACTGAGGGAAGAAGATATAGCTGAAGAGGATGATCATTTAATCCGCCCCCCTAGGTCGAGCAGCAAAGACCGTAGGTCTGTGGAGGAAGGGAGCTCATTGACAGAGCCACGACTGTTGACGAGGATGAGCAGCCTGAGGTCGACATCATGAGTGGAGGAGATGTCGATATTCCGGGGATTTCAGTTCAACCCGGATCTTCACCTGCTCGTGAAGGGAGAGATGAGGCACAACAACCTGGGTCACCTTGTGTCTTCATTTCAGTCCTCGGGCAGTTGACCCTAGTCCTACTACTGGGGTAATTGGTGACAAGGCTCTAGCTGCAGAGGTTTCGCGCGAGGCGCTATCGTCTTCCTCACTCTCAGGGGAAAGCGATTTTGAAGACGATGTTGACTACGGTGATGAACCCGCTCCTCCTGATCCGAGTAAGTTCTCCCATATTTCAGAGGAAGAAATATATGGGGGTGAGCCGTCAACGGTATCACAGCTGGCGATTATTCCCGTTGGAGGTACTCTTTTCACCTGCTTTCCCTTTTAATTTTGAAGAAGAGACCTTAACATTCTCCCTTTTATGTTGCAGGATTGGCTGAGAACGTCGAAGCCGCATCCTCCTCGCAGATCGAGGAGATGGTACAAGAGTTGACCCAGCCAGAAGGGGTTACGGCTTTAGTTGCTGAGATAACTCTAGCAGGGGCAACTACTAATGCCGAGGAGGCTTCCACTTTGCCGGAAGAGGAAGCAACCCCTAAGGTCGGGGAAGAACCCACTCTGCAGGATGAAGGGGTTACCATTGAAGCCAGGGAGACTTCCACTCCGCAAGATTTGTCCAAGGATCTGGCATCTCCGGGCCTCCCAGATGGTAAGGAAGTTCTGATATTTTAAATGTTTCGCTTTTCTCCTTTGTGGCTAATGTCGCAATAATTTGCAGAGGGAACTAAGGGGGTTCAGGTAGAGAGTGCAGCGGTCGGTACCCTTCCAAGAGGCCACACAGCCCAGGTCTCGGCTGAAGCTTCTGAGGAGGTTGAGCTTGCTACTCCGTCATTGGCTGTGGAGGTTCCTGCCGAGATAACACCTCCGGAAGCACCCGAGGCTACTTCTGCTCTAGCCGTATCGGTGGTCAGCACAACTCTTGTGCGAGAAGATCCGCCTTATCCCGTGACAGAAAAGGGGTCGGGAAGCTTCTCAGGTGGTGACGATATGGGGGAACTGGCACGCCAGATGGTGCAACAATTCTTTGCTTCGATGGGATCATGTATTGATCTCATCTTACGTGGAAGCAGCTCCTTCAATTTTGCCCAGACGCTTCTCAGAAATCTGGCCGAGAACGTCGAATTAACCGGAGGCCCCTCACTTGCCCAAGCGTGTTTGCGGGTGGTGGAGCAACTGGGAGACGACCTGCACGAGCTGAAGTCTTTGGAAAATGCCAGCTCTTCTAGTGAGGCCCAGGCCACCCTAACCCGGCTCTTAGCTGCTCAAGAACAAGAGCGACAGGAGGCAGAGGCACAAATAGATGCAGAGATCCGCAGCCTCGAATATTCCCAGGCTGAATGTCAGAAACTAACTGACGATTCAAGGGAATCCGAGATTGTCATGCAGAGCACGGAGCACGTCATCATCAGTGCTCGGGACACCATTGCCAAGGCTCGGGACACCATTGCCAAGGCAGAAGCTGTGCTTGCGATCAATGAGAAGAAGCTTGTCACCATCAAAGAGGAGCTTGCGGAGCAACAGGCGGCTAAGACGCGAGCTGAAGAGAGTCTGTCTCTACATTCTTCCAGGGTGGAATCTCTGCGAGCGCAGCTGTTGACTGAGATTTCCTGCACACAAAATATAATATTTTAGTTTTAAGAATATGATGTGCAAGTCTCAATTCTAATCCGCGGTAGCAGGGCTATGCGGGTCGTGATCCTCAGGGAGGGACTGCGATGGAAGCTTTAAGCAAGTTTCTCTAAAGTTTTTATTTTTATTAGTTAAGTTAGAAAGGAAGTGGTATTTACAATGAATGGTATTTACAATGAAGTGAAGAAAAGAATTGTGGAAGATGTGGATCTAAACTAAAGGAAGAAAAGAAAGAAAATACGTACGAACCTCTTCAGCCTGCTTACCTTTGATCCGTGCGATGATTTACCTTTTCTCGGAAGACTTGCAAGTATGGCGTATAGGACGTTCATCGCCATAAGCCATCAAGGGATCTTCGTTGGCTAGGCAGTCTCGAAGCAGTTGGGTCTCATTGTTCACAAGGCATTAGAGAACACATAGAAGAAAGAAAATAGGAACATAGAAACACAAGAATAAACAAGAGATGAAAAACATAAAATAATAACAAAAACTAACCTTAAACGGATTTCATTAACAATGGAAGATAAGCGGGCTTATACCGCTGTCACCTCAGTACAAGCGAAGACTCCATCCTCCATGAAAGTTTCCTCCACTCTCAGTTACAAAATTTACAAAATAAAAACGAAAATAAAATCTAACCTAAAAACTAAACCCTAGCTTTTGGCCCTTTGCTCGCCTCTGGACCACTCTGTACGTTGCACTGCAGGGGGTATTTATAGGTGCAGAAGGTAGAGGAGTCCCGGATGAAGTTGACCACGAAAATTGGTTTCTGGATAAGCTCAAACTGCCGCAGAATCTTGGATTTTGCCGCGGATTTGCGGCATTTTTGTGGAATCTGGCCACGCGCTTTGGCGCGTGGCCTCACCTGGTCCGTCCATGTGGGCGCCTGCTTTTAGAAGTATGATCCTGGCTTTTCATATTGGGATTTCGAGATAACTTGATAATCAAGTTACCTAGATTTTGAATTCTCCCAATCTCTTTTAAACGAATTTCCTTATCTCTGCACTCTTTTCATTCTCATCTGCAAGAGTTTAGGGTTGGGTAGAAGTCTATCCTTCCCTCATCTTTGATATTTGCAACTTTAGCCCTTTGTGTATTTGCACTTTGACAATTGATATTTGCACTTTGACTCTTGGGCTTCAAATGTGGGCTTTTGGGCTTCATTAAGCTTTATTTATTATAAGAATTCGAGGCCTGCACACAATAAATTACAAAATATTAATAAATGTGCAGAATTAAATGAATAAATATGAAAATGTGATGGTAAATATGATGATAAAAATGCACTTTTCACTACCAATCACACCCCCACACTTATCTTTTTGCTCGTCCTCGAGTAAAAACAAAGAAAAATTAATCTAACCTAACTCACTTTCGTAGGAATCACGGTTGCACTTAGCACGTGCAACAAGCCGTTAAACCCCTAGGTTACCCTAGAGGACGAGTGTTGTCTCGTGAGGGTTTTCAGCGGATTACACCCACAAAATCCATAAAAAGGAAAATATTTGAATTATATTTGAAGAGACTAAGTAGTCTATAAGTTTTAGGATTATCATTTTTATTCATTCTTAGACTTAGTCTTTATAAAGTAAATTGTTTTCATTTCTAAGTAAGGATCAAAATTGAATTTCTAATATAGTCTTTTTCGTTACCAAAAATCATATGCATCCTTATGAATTTTTATTAGCAATTCCTTAACTTGGACTCTCATGCCTCTTTATTATTTTTATAACATCATCTAATTTTCTTTCGTGTAAGTATCAAGTCTTCTTGAGGCCCTCATACCTAACTAATTGACTATTAGATGTGTTAATATAATTTTTTTTTTTGCATGTATAACTCATCTAATTTTCTTTCGTATAAGTATCAAGGCTTCTTGAGGCCCTCATACCTAACTAATTGACTCTTAGATGTGTTAATACATATCTCATATTCTTAGTTTTATTAGGCTTTCTAATCCACCCATGTAGCGAACTTAAAGTCGATGACTCCCAAACCGTTGGCTTTAGGGCACCAGGTGAGAAAACACCCCGCGGACTCAAATTCGAGTGAACTAGGCCCCAAAACTAAGGACTTTATTTTATTTACTCACCTTTAGGCATGAATACTTATGCTTCTTGAGGCACATGTATCAGCTTAATTGGTGATTTTTTTTCTTTTTTTTTTTTTTATGAGGCACAAGGTCTTTGTCTTAGAATCCTAGATATGCATTTGTTATGCACATTTCATTAAGGTAAAAATTAAGACTAACTACTTATTCAATTTCTCTCCTATACTTAAAAATTCAACAATTTATTTATTTTGACCAAGTTTTTAGAAATCCTAATCATGATTTTCCTAATCCTTAAACTAACTTAGGTTTCTTTCAAAAAAAATAAGTCAAAATACTGTCCTTTTTATAACATTTTTTTTTAATTTTTTTTTTTCAGATTTTTTTTTTAGTAAATTTTTTGTTAGTTTCTAACTATGTTAGTATGTTAGTAAAGCCCACCCCCACACTTACCTCATGCATTGTTCTCAATGTATGAATGAATGCATATATGCATGAAACAGAACAAGGGAAGGCGGAAAATTACCTTAGGGGGTGGTTCCGGTGGTGGTCTAATTGGGCCAAGCGTTGCTACCCAATCAAGATAATATAGTATTTCATGGAGGAACCCACCAAAAATTTTTCTTGTATAACCCACGAAAATGTATGTGTGATCATTTTTTAAAATTTCCACCCCATCAAATTTTCAAATTTCATAATAATTTTCAGAGTCAATTGTGTCAACCTCCTTGTCCCAAAATGGAGTATGAAAATATGGAATTATTGACTTGGACATTATAGGTACGGGAACGAATACCGACTCAAGGAAGATGCTCAAATCAAGTAAGGGCTCAGGAGTCGGGCTAGGTTCAAGAATTGAGTCCAAGTCAAGAAATTGAAACTCAAGTCCACAATCTTCTTCCCACAATGGAATGTGACCTAATATGAGTGATATCTCTTTACTTCCAATATTAAGGAATTCTAGCTCATCACCATACAATTCTTCAAACTAAGGTCAACATCTTCCGTCAGAATTGTACAATCAGTTTCAGAAGTAAAGAGATTGTGAGAATCTAGGTCAAGTTCAATATGATCTTCTAAAATGGGTGATTCAATTTCATTATGAATTGGAATAGGATCCAATGTTGACTCGGGAAAAGTGAAATCAGGTGGAGACACTGGAGTCATTATTGAATCAGGAAATAAAATTGAATCATCGAGTGGAAGATCATGATCATATTCATGCTCAAGTTCTATTTCAGGAAAGGAAAAACTTGCCCAATTATCAACAATTGGAGTTTCGGCAAGTTCTAATGATGGCACTGAAATAGAATCTTGTTGTCCAAAGCAACTTGGTTCGTCGGCTCTAAAAGAGTGGTCAGTGATATCAGAATTAGCCGGACGGTGAGAACGTAAGGATTGAATCATCAAATCTATGTCATGCTCACGAGCTAATCTAGCCTGAGTCATGGCTTCAAGCCTCTTTTGTGATTGGGCTTGGAAAAAGGAAGTGTAATCGTGATGAAGTTGTGAGTCAGTGGACTCACGCATCATCATGTCTAAGATTGATGGTGGTTGTTGCTTGGACTCGTGCATACTTATCATTTTCCCGATAGATGGTAGTCTATTCTGACTGGGTGGATCTAAGTATGACTCATTGAAAGAATGTGGACTGGGTGGAGACTGAGGACAAGTCGGTTGAAAATTGGACTCGGGGGACTCGAAACCCCATGAACTCTGTGACGAGTTGAAAGTATGAAAATCATGGTCATAAGATGGGGGTATGGGTTATAATTATTCGGATAAGACCATTCCGGCACACTAGATTGGTCAAAGTTATGATATGCCGGGTTGGTAATATCCGAAAAATAGTTAGGTGTGTAATATGGATTAAAGTTTGAAAAATTATTATTATATGCCATATCACACCAACACAAACAAACAAACAAATAAACAAACAAAAAGAAAAAATTCTATCCTAAGTTAGGGTAGACCTATGACCTAGACGACTCCTAACTAGTTAGACTGTCCACAGGAGGTAGGGTGCAGACTTTGACCACAAGTTAATCAGCCAGGTCAGGGCAAGAGTGGTGGGAGGTTTTCCGTCAAAGACGTTCCTTAATTAAATAACCACCAATCTTCGGGCTTTCGGCCCTCAATCCCCTTCCTAGATACTGATTTGGCAAGAGTCAACTTCCAACACTGTTCCCCCTTAGGATAATCTCCTATTGAGTCCGAGATGTCCCTAGGGCCAACGTCTACTAATTTTTAAGTTAGGCTTGGGTTAGTGAGTGCTTGGATATGATTTTTGGGCTAAGGAAGGGTGATGAAATCCCCACCTTATCTTGTTAATGGGTTATGCCCTTAAGATGAATTGGTGCAAGTGTACAAGATAAGTAAATAAGATTCACTCAAAGCATCAACCAAGAGATGAGTCCTATTCTACATGCAATGTGAACGTACCTTGCTCCAGCACTCTTCAACAGTAAAATAAAGGAATTGAAAAGACACGTGCCTAGGATGCAAACGTCTAATCAATTTTTATCTTTAACAACAAATTTTTTACTGTTGATTTAATTAGCAGTATACAGGTTTATCACAGAACAAAATCAACAAAGCAGTAAACAGTATTTGCAAATTTCAGTAACCTGCAAAAAAACTGAGTCAGTAATTCACTGCTACTGCCGCGGATCCGCGGCAATTGCCGCGTTTTTGCGACAAAGTAGCAGGCTCTGCTGCTCTGCCTTCGAGGGCAGAGGCACAGAGTTGCTATATGTCCACTTCTGCTGTTATTTTTCTGTTCTCCAAACCTGCAAACAGAAAAGAATAAACGAATTGTTAATAATAAATTTTTTTATTAGAGATAAACTTACCGTCCCTCCCCGGCAACGGCGCCAATTTGTTGACTGAGATTTCCTGCACACAAATATAATATTTTAGTTTTAAGAATATGATGTGCAAGTCTCAATTCTAATCCGCGGTAGCAGGGCTATGCGGGTCGTGATCCTCAGGGAGGGACTGCGATGGAAGCTTTAAGCAAGTTTCTCTAAAGTTTTTATTTTTATTAGTTAAGTTAGAAAGGAAGTGGTATTTACAATGAATGGTATTTACAATGAAGTGAAGAAAAGAATTGTGGAAGATGTGGATCTAAACTAAAGGAAGAAAAGAAAGAAAATACGTACGAACCTCTTCAGCCTGCTTACCTTTGATCCGTGCGATGATTTACCTTTTCTCGGAAGACTTGCAAGTATGGCGTATAGGACGTTCATCGCCATAAGCCATCAAGGGATCTTCGTTGGCTAGGCAGTCTCGAAGCAGTTGGGTCTCATTGTTCACAAGGCATTAGAGAACACATAGAAGAAAGAAAATAGGAACATAGAAACACAAGAATAAACAAGAGATGAAAAACATAAAATAATAACAAAAACTAACCTTAAACGGATTTCATTAACAATGGAAGATAAGCGGGCTTATACCGCTGTCACCTCAGTACAAGCGAAGACTCCATCCTCCATGAAAGTTTCCTCCACTCTCAGTTACAAAATTTACAAAATAAAAACGAAAATAAAATCTAACCTAAAAACTAAACCCTAGCTTTTGGCCCTTTGCTCGCCTCTGGACCACTCTGTACGTTGCACTGCAGGGGGTATTTATAGGTGCAGAAGGTAGAGGAGTCCCGGATGAAGTTGCCCACGAAAATTGGTTTCTGGATAAGCTCAAAGTGCCGCGGAATCTTGGATTTTGCCGCGAATTTGCGGCATTTTTGTGGAATCTGGCCACGCGCTTTGGCGCGTGGCCTCACCTGGTCCGTCCATGTGGGCGCCTGCTTCTGGAAGTATGATCCTGGCTCTTCATATTGGGATTTCGAGATAACTTGATAATCAAGTTACCTAGATTTTGAATTCTCCCAATCTCTTTTAAACGAATTTCCTTATCTCTGCACTCTTTTCATTCTCATCTGCAAGAGTTTAGGGTTGGGTAGAAGTCTATCCTTCCCTCATCTTTGATATTTGCAACTTTAGCCCTTTGTGTATTTGCACTTTGACAATTGATATTTGCACTTTGACTCTTGGGCTTCAAATGTGGGCTTTTGGGCTTCATTAAGCTTTATTTATTATAAGAATTCGAGGCCTGCACACAATAAATTACAAAATATTAATAAATGTGCAGAATTAAATGAATAAATATGAAAATGTGATGGTAAATATGATGATAAAAATGCACTTTTCACTACCAATCAGCAGCTGGCTGCAAAACCCTTCCTATCTGAAGAGGAGCTGCGGGTCCAGGCCATGATGGAGGCTGAGAAGGCACGTCAGATCAAGATGCATCATCTCAGGGAGCAAATCCGTTCCTTAGCGAACCAGGACATTTAGCCTCCTTTTCTCTTTTTTTTTTTGTAAAGAAAAGGGCACTCTATTTATCAGAGTGTTTGTATCCACTTTTGATATAAAAAGGACACTTTTTGTTCCATCTTCTTTGCTTAGTTGTGGATTAATCCAACTTCTTGATCACTGGCTGTGAATACTGAACTTAGATAAGACTAAGTTCTTTCAATGAAACGCAGCATCGACTCGCGGCTTCTGTTCGCGGGTATCAGTTCAGAAGAACTTGGGCAGAACCAAGTTCTTTTGATGAGACGCAGCGTCAATCCATAAGGAGCAGAACCAAGTTCTTTTGATGAGACGCAGCGTCAATCCATAAGGAGACGCGGCCATGAGTTCAGAAGAACTTGGGCAGAACCAAGTTCTTTTGATGAGACACAGCGTCAATCCATAAGGAGACGCGGCCATGAGTTCAGAAGACGCGGCATCCGTCTGTAGGGAGGGACGCGAATCTGCTTCGCTGGGAAAGACGCGGATCGAACAGACGCGAGGGACGCAGCCTTGTGCATTTTCCATCAATCCCAGAATGGACTAAGTGTTCTCCTTTAAAAAGGACGCCGTTTGCTGAGGGGACGCGACTTTGCATCACGCGGACATTCCTCTAGGACGCGGGTGATCGTCATCCAATCTGGGGAGGGGACGCGAATTTTGGATACGGTTTTCTTCAGTCTGCGTCTTGGTGTAACCTCCCAGGCGTTACATACAGCCTGTCATAAAGATTTGATGTGATCTTCAAATCTCTATTGATGATCGGGAATGCAGATTTTCCGCTGTTTCCCGAAGCGGTTATCCACGCGTCGGCTTCTTATTAGTCTTGAGCGTCAATTCCCTTTAATGAGGAACCGATGCGGGTGGTTGGAGATTGGCGCCTGCGACGGTTTTCGAAGCGGCGTTACACGCGTCAGTCCCTTAGTGGCTCTTGATAATCGTGCGGTCATTAAGGCCGGCGGTTCAGATTAAGAGATCATTAATTGCAGTCATCGGGGGCTGCCTATAAATAGGGTGCACCCTCTCCCTTCAATCCAATCTTTGGACAGTTTTCTTTTTGAGAGTGAGCGCTCTGAGAACCTTCATCTTCTTCAGAGTGTTGTCTCCATGGATGAGGATGGCTCTGTGAATGAAGATGACCCAGGGCTTGTATGCTCCTGTTTGGTCTCTTCGGGGCAGAGTGTCTCTCTGATCATCTTGCACGTCGGTGTCTGGACGCGGAGAGCCCGACTCTTGGTAGAAGCCTTTGTTGGTACGCCGTCCCGATTAGCCATAATATTCTAATCTACCACGGCCTGTACCTTACATCATCATTATCTGGACCCCCTCACGAAGTCTGTGTTGGTGCATTCCTTCTGGAATTTGTGCCACAGAATTAAACTTCTCTGGACGCGAGTGCAGGGGTCTTTGGCACTTGGCGCTGGCTTTGTTCACAAAGCTTGCGTTTCTAAGCCACTGTCTTGGCGCGTTTTATAGCCACTGCCTTGAACGAATTCCAAAAAGGTTTCAGACCCGAGCCTTGCAACTCTTGTTCACTCAACAAGGAGATGGCAACTTTCGGCGTCTGTGCCTTTTCGGCGTTTGTGCTTTCGACTTGGGCGCAGAACGAGACCGCGTTTTGATTCGCGTTTGTCTCTGCTGACGCAGCAGTTTGGCTCACTGTGTGGGTCATTCCCGCGTCTGCTTGGCTGACTGCGTGGATCATTCCCGCGTCTGCAGTCCGCATTTGCGACTTAGTTTTTCTCTGTTGAAGCATACTAAGTTGCGGATTGTTCTGATTCCTTTGTTTCATTTCTTGCAGGTAGGCTTGCTGGTTTGCTGGGCCCTGGAAGGATGCTCTGGCCGGCGAACTTGTTTGATGTTCACCTATAAGAGAGTATATTATGGTCCTCGTCACCTATAAGAGAGTATATTACATCTCTGACGAGGACCCAACCCTCGCCAAGGTCTCTTCAGATCTGCTTCGCCATTCATGCCTGCTGGCAAGAGATGGTCAGGCTATGCATAACGGTGATGAGGGCTCCGGCGGTTGTGGTGGCGGACAAGATCCTCTTCCTCTCCCACTCCAGAAGTCACATCAAGGACAGTCTATGTCCGTTGGATGGCCTGTTAGGGAAAGGGATGCTCCTGAACGAAGGGTTGCAGGACTTTCTGTTGCCACTAGACCTCAAGAACACCATTGCTCTTAGCTTAGTCAGTTAGAGCGCTTTCGATGTTTACATCATGCATCGTGGTGTAACCAGCTTCTATTGTAGCCACAAAACATCGCGCACTTGGAATCAGATGCGGCTTATAAGGAGTGAGTGTAACCTCTAAGGGAGAGAGAGGGACTTCTTTGTACTCCTTAATTGTAACACTCAATCTTATTGTATAAGAGAGCGTTTTTACTGTAACACTCCATCTTATTGTATAAGAGAGCGTTTTGTATCACTTTTATATGTTTGGAAATAAATAAAAGCGACACTTTTCTTTTTGCCTCTTTCCTTGTCTTGCACTTTTTGTCTTAGACCCATAGAAGCAAATAATCTCTGACTTTGTCAAAATTATGATGATAATCTCAACAAGTCAAACTTTGGAGGGAAAGATCTTCAAAGAATCTCTGACTTTGTCAAAATTATGATGATAATCTCAACAAGTCAAACTTTGGAGGGAAAGATCCTATTTCAGGAACTCCCAAAGTACTGTCAGAGGTGTAATATTAACTTGACAAAGATGAAATAATTTTTAGTGGACCTGCCACTTTATAAGAGAAAGCGACAAGTAGAATTGGTACCCCCAGGGAGGGTGAACTTTTATCAAGTGTTTGGGATTAACTTGATTGGGCTCAACTGGGGATTTGAGGGAAACACTGTTGATGGTGTAGTATTAACCTAACAATATTTTTAGGTAGACTTGTTATTCTGCTGAAGAGAATAACAAGTGGGACTAGACTCGTGGGGAATCTAGGAAAGTTTGTTACCATCAGAGGTGTGATATTAACTTAACGGGTTGAAAGTAGTCTTGTCAGAAGTGTAATGTTAACTTGACAAGGATGTGAGTCAGAGGTGTGATATTAACTTAACTCCGAAGTGTCACTGTCATAGGTGTAATGTTTAACTTGACAATGAGGGAATGCTAGAGGTGTAATGTTGAACTTAGCATTGGTCATCTCGGCTTGGATAAGGAAGTCCGAGGGAAAGTCATGGCTATAGGTGTATTGTTGAACTTAGCAATGACTTGGATGCTAGAGGTGTGGTATTAACTTAGCATTATCCACTTGGATGCTAGAGGTGTGGTGTTAACTTAGCATTATCCATTTCAGCTTCGATATGGAAGTCTGAAGAAGAGTGACTGTCAGAGGTGTAATATTAAACCTGGCAGAAACTTGATTACTGTTTAGAGGTGTGGTGTTGAACTTTAACAGTAATTTGTCAGAGGCGTGATGTTAACTTGACAAAAATTGCCTCATGATAAGAGCAATTTTGAGGACCTGTCATTCTATTGGTGAGAATTGACAAGTGAGATTTGAAGTGCCAGAGGTGTAGTGTTAACTTGGCAAAATTGAAAATTTGGTACTCCGTGTAGAGTTGACAAGCAAAATTTATACTCGACAAGGAATATTGAAAAGTTTTCATTACCAGAGGTATAGTGTTAACTTAGTAATGGTTATATTTTGTAGACCTACCATTTTGTGGATGAGAATTGGTAGGGGATTTTGGAGGAAGGGGTGGAGCCAAGTCCACTTAGGATTTTTAGTAAACCCTCAGCTATCAACGGATTTGAGGTGCCTTTACCAACTACCGTTTGAGTTGGGCTAGCCATGCTATTCCCCTCAGCATGATAAGTTGTCGAAGACTTATGTTGGGCTTAAAAGCCAACATTTTCTTCTATCCTTAGCCGTCGGAGGCGTCGGATATTAATGGAGAAGCTCTTCTTGTTTTGATCAGAGGTGTATTTTTAACTTGATCAGCGGAAGAATACCATCTAAGGAAAGTATTCCTTCAAGAATCTGCCATTGATCGGCATCATGAGTGTATCGCCATTTGAAGTTATGAGGCGATATGACCCATTTGAGTAGACTGACTCTACCACAAATGGTCCTTCCCATTTGGGTTGGAATTTTCCCTTTGTCTTATGCGTCATCACCATGGGTCTTCTGACGGCTAAGACTAGGTCGCCTTTCTTGAAAGTTCGCACTTTAACTTTCTTGTTGAAGGCTCTGGTAATTCGAGCTTGGTAGAGCTCGATTTGCTGTTGGGCCTGCAGACGCTTATCATCTAAGGCCTCCAGTTCTTGGAGTCGCTGTCGATGCTTCTCCTCTGTTGTCATCTCCGCTGTCAAGGCGACGCGTAGAGATGGAATTTGGATTTTCAGGGGAAGCACGGCTTCACAGCCGTATACCAAAGAAAACGGCGTGGCTTTAGTTGGAGTTCGCACAGTTGTGCGGTAGGCCCATAAGCATTCACCCAGTTTGTCGTCCCAGTCGCGTTGACTCTTCGAGACGAACTTTTTGAGAAGCTTACCAATGGTCTTGTTGAAAGCTTCTGCGAGGTCATTAGCGGCAGGATAGTATGCCGTTGAAGACACACTCTGGACTCTGAACTTAGCGCAGAATCTTTGGAATGCCTGGCTGATGAACTGGGGTCCATTGTCATGGACAATTCGCCGAGGTACTGATTGGTATCCAATATTGCATATTTTACATCATAATTCCCATGCATATTACAAATAAATATGTGATTTTTACTCCTCTTCTCTACATATTTGCAGGTACACACTTTAATGGAGAGATATCCAAATAATCACTTAATTAACAATAATTAAGTGATTAATCCAAGATTAAAGATAAAGCCAAATTCAAATCCAGATCCAGAAAGATCCGCGCAACAAACGAAGATTCCAGATATACCACGTGGCTAACCTCCTAACAAACAAATCCTACCAGAAAATCTGGGCTCAACGGCCCAGATTTTGCCGCCAACTTGCAAGATTCTCCAGATCTGGCGGCAGTTACAGGGAGATTTGGCTCGGATTTTGCGCCAACAAACTTGCTTCTGGATCCTTCACCTTGGGCTATAAATATGTGACCTTGGACCTACGAGCTGAGACTGATCAGAGAAGAGAGAGAGATTAGTGAATAGATTGTAATTTTGTTAGTTTTTTCTAGGGTTTTTAGTTCTCTCTATGATCTTCTTTCTCCCTAGATTTCATTGTAAAAGAGAGTGATTGTGAGAGAGAGAGCTTGTGTAATCAGAGTGACACTTGAAGCAACAAGGATTGATCCATTCTCCATCCTCTACTTGAGCTTGATTCTAGTTTGTTTTCTTTCACTTTACTTGCTTTGTTAATTTCTAGCAATTTATTCATGCTTTGTTTTCTTTTTGTAATGGCTTGTAGTAGCTAATTCCTTCTCCATGAACTAGCTAACTACTACCTTGCTAACTTCTAACTCATGGGTGATTGCCTTACTTCATCTTGCAATTTGTATGGTCTTCTCTTCTCCGATGGGTTTCTTTTCATTTCTTGGCAAGATTTTGTTGTAATTCTCCATATGATTCATGTGTGCCTCACTTGGAGCCTAGTCTTCGAACTAGTGCCTTGATGGAACATGGAGATGGAAGCACCAATATGCTATTTGATGTATAACTTCACTACTTCCATTAGTGAATGTTGTATGTTTTTTCATTTGCATCACTTGAGTGTAGCTCTTTTGATTCCATTAGTGAAAGTCCATTTGTAGGCCGATGACCATCTATGGAGGCTACAAGACAAGTCCAAGAATGAATCCCCATCATCCAAGTGGGAAAGTAATTAGACCACAAGCAAGACAAATACATGCCGATGAATCAACATGAGGCACGCATCACTATCACGGAGTTTAGTTAGTTTAGCAAGGTAGTTAAGGTTAGCTAGTCATGGATTTCTTTCATTCAAAGTTTTCTTGATTTTACTTTCTTTTTAGTTGTTAGTTCAAATCCATCTCAATCTTGATTTCTCCCGATTTCCACCATGAACATAGCCACCAACTCTTTGATTTGTTTTTCTTTTAATTCTTTATTCTTTTGAAACGTAGAAGAATTCTCGTTTCCTCTTCTCACTAGTATCGTGAAAGCTTCTATCGCTAGCTCTCCTGAGATCCGACTCGGTATAGCTCTATGCTATAGCGGAGACAAGAAAGGGTACATCAAATACATTTACTACATAATAAGTACACCTCCTCTCAGTCTAATCAAAAATGGCGCCGTTGCCGGGGAGAGCGACGGTATTATTTTTAAAAGTGAGAAACTAAACGATTCTTCTTCTCTGTTGCAGGTGACAGGAGAAGAAAACAGGAAAATATCTACAGCAGAAACATATAAGTGGACCTGGGCCTCTGCTCAAGAAAGCAGAGCCCAGGATCCCTCTATTGTGCCGCGTTCCCGCGGCAAAAGCCGCGCAAACGCGGCACTTTAGAGTTCACTACTTACAAAATTTTTGCAGGGGCTTCTGCTCTGCAAGATACTGCTGCTTCTATACTTCATTTCCTGTATTCTGCACCTTGTACCTGTTTAATTAATTCAACAGTAAGAAATTGGTTGATAATTGCTAAAAATTGTTAGACAATTGCATTTAGGCACGTGTCTTTCAATTCTTTAAATTTACTGTTGAAGAGTGCGTGGGACAAGGTACGTGATTCATTGCATATAGACTAAGACTCACTCTTTGTTTGAATTTTCTTACTTGGAGTGAACCTTGTTTGTTTTTATATCGTACACTTGCACAATTAATTCTAAGGGCAATTCCTGTAAATAAGATAAGGTGAGGGAGGTCATTACCCTTTCCTTAGCCCGGAAATCATTTTCCCCACGTACTCACAATCCTAAGCTTGTAAATAAAATTTGATAGACGTTGGCCCTAGGGACATCTGGACTCACTTAGGAGATTATCCTAAGGGGGAAAAGTGTTGGAAATTGACTTCTGTAAAATCGGTGTCTAGGAAAGGGGTTGAGGGCCGAAAGCCCGAAGGTTGTTGGTTACTTAATTAAGGAACGTCTTCGGACGGAAAACCTCCCAACGACTTTACCCTTCCCTGGCTGATTTGCTTATAGTCAAGGTCTACACCAAACCTCCTGTGGACAGTCTATTTAGGAGTCATCTAGGACCAGAAACCCTAGATAAGCTTGGATTGATTTTTTCTTTTGTTGTTTGTTATTTTTCTTTTTTCGCTGGTGTGATCGGTGCACGTTGTTTGTGATTGTATATACAATAGTGGTTTTGTGATCCTAATTCTTTCTACACTTACACTTCCACAACCACTTCATCATGACCAACAACGTCTCACTTCAGGATCGATTTTATCCGATTCGCACCTCCATTCCTTCATGCATTCTTCTCCCCGAGCCTAATGGAAACAACTTTGAGCTGAAACCACAATTCATTAGTACACTTCCCCACTTCCATGGTCTAGAGTCTGAGGACGCGTACCTCTTTATTCGTGAGTTTGAAGAGGTATGCCAAATGATGAGAATATCCCAACTTTCCGAGGATGCTGTTAGGTTACGGTTCATACCGTTTGCACTTAAAGATTTAGCTAAGAAATGGCTTTATAGTCTTCCTGTCAGTTCCATATCTTCATGGGATGATTTTGTTAAGGTCTTTCTTAGGAAATTCTACTCTATCCACAAAACAGCCCTCATGAGAAAAAACATAATGCAATTCAAGCAAGAACAAAATGAACCTTTCTGGAAATATCTTGAGCGTTTCAAAGACCTCTTAGCCCTATGTCCCCATCATGGCATAGAGAAATGGCGGCTATGCCAGATTATCTATGATGGATTAGATTACCAAACGAAAACACTTTTAGAATCCATGTGCCAAGGGGAATTCCTGAAGAAAGATGAACATCAGGGGTGGGATCTCTTTGAAGCCCTAGCTGAGAAAACCATTCAGTGGGAGTCATGCCCTGATAAACCGACTTCCACCACTTCCAGAACTGGTACACATTCCAAAGAATCCTCTCTAGCTGAAGAAACCAAGATCACACAATTAATAAAGAGGATAGAACTGCTTGAGTCAAAAGGGAATTCTATGGTCAACCAGGTCAACCCATTGCCTCTGATTAAACCGGGTTGCACTAACTGTCATGACCTTAGCCATGTCTTGGAAGAGTGTCCATTATCTCAGCTCCACTCATATCAGGAGAACATGAATGCAGTATTGACCAGACCCAATCATCATCCATACTCCAACACTTACAATTCAGGATGGCAGAACCATCCAAATTTTCCATGGAGTCAGTCTGGTCCTGAGCATCATATGCCACCACTTCCACATCTGTACAATGCTCAGTTTCATCCATCCAGTTTCGATCAGAATTCACTGTATGTTCATCCATCTCAAAGTCCACCACAGTCATATCAGTCTTATCAGAATCCTCCACCATTCTACCAATCACAATTCCAATCTCCATATCCTCAACATCCACCCCAAAATAATTCCGAAATATCTGAGTTGAAACAAATGATAGAAACCTTAACAAAAAACCAGGAGCAGGAGTTGAATAAAATGAAGGTCCAGATCAAGCAATTGGCTGAGAATCAAAGACATTTATTCCCAAATCAGCCATTGCTAAATCCCAAAGTTGAAAATTCAGGACCCAGTCACTGTAATGCCATTCACACTCTGAGATCTGGTAAACAAGTTGACAATAAGGTTTCTAGTCCACAATCTCATCCAGTACCAAAGCCAACATCTCATGTCCCAATGTCACCAACTTTTGACAAACCATCCTCTAGTGCAGAGCCATCCACTTCCAAGGCTAAGGGTGAAGAAAAGGTAGATGAGCATACATACAAGCCTATTGTTCCATATCCAAATAGGCTGAGAAATAACAAGTCAAATGCTCACATGGAGAAAATAAAAGAAACATTCAATAAGGTCCAAATCAATGTCCCTCTTCTTGATGCCATTCAACAAGTGCCTTCATATGCCAAATTTTTGAAGGAAATATGCACCAAGAAGAGGAAGACCCAAGTCCCTAAAAAAGTCTTCCTAGCATCATCCATCAATGAGCTGCTCACTGGTCCAATTCCTGTTAAGTATAAAGACCCAGGAGCCCCACCATTTCATGCATCATAGGACAGACTACCATCAATAGGGCACTTCTTGATTTGGGGGCCAGTATCAATCTCCTACCTTTCTCTGTGTACCAACAATTGGGGTTAGGTGATCTCCACCCAACCCAAATGACCATTCAATTGGCTGACCGCTCTGTTACTAAACCCAAGGGGGTAATTCAAGATGTCCTGGTCAAAGTTGGAGAATTCTTTTATCCAGTTGACTTTGTTGTCCTTGAAACAAACCAGTATCAAATTCAAATCAAAGGGCACAAATTCCTGTCATTCTGGGTCGACCATTCCTGGCTACTGCAAATGCAATCATTAATTGCCGGAATGGATCAATGAGGTTGACTTTTGGTAACATGACACATGAACACAATGTCTTCCACACACAGCCTCACAAAATAAAAGATCAAACATTTGAGGTTAATTTCATTAGTAACAATTGTGAGGAGGAAGGTGAAGATCCAAAAGATGAGTCACAATCTTGTGATTCTCTTATCCGAGTACCCTTTCAAACGGGGAAAGTTGATTTGGATGCTTTCACTTTCAATGAGCCAACTGAGACTGTATTTGAACCTCCAATTGATATATCATTTGAAGACTTGTTTGCTGATGAGATTATGTGCTTAGATGAGTCAACTCGGGGTAAGTTAGCTAATTGTCCACTGCCGGATGTTGACTTGAGCTTTGAAGAATTATATGGAGAGGAGTTAAAATTTCTAAACACTGGAAGTGATGAGATTCTGAGTGAGAGTGGTGATAAGGACTTTGTTTGTGAACGATGTGGTGGAAAGAGTATGAATGAAAATAACAACAAATTGAAACTGGAATCACCTAGGGTAAGAACAATTCAGACCGTTTCCCAATGGAGTTCAAGAAAGAGAACACATTGGAACGATGGGAAACGGGCCAGAGGGAAGCGACCAAAAGCCCAGGTGAGAGTTACACTTATATATTCCTTGTAAATAATTCCTTTCCCTTCCATTTTGTTTCATGCATACATATATCACGATGCATTGGGGACAATGCATGAAATAAGTGTGGGGGAGGGTTTACTAACATAGGATCATAGGATTTTCAATTTTTTAGGATTTTCATTTTCTTTTTAGGTTTTTTTTTTAGATTTTACCTTTCTTTATAGATTTTCTATTTTCTTTTAGATTTTTCTTTTAATAAAAAAAATAAAAAAAATAAAAATAAAAACTTTTTGAAATAAGAAGATAAAGTTTTGATTTATTTTTAAGAAAATTAAGATGTATCTTAGAGATTAAGAAAGCCTTAATTATGACATCTTAAACTTAGTTGAAATAATAGATCTAGTTTGAAAATTATAGGCTAAGTAAGTAAAATTGGTGAGATATTTTTATCTTGAATTTTTTGCCTTAGATAAATATGCACTTTACACTTACACATTTCTTGGGATGGAAATAAAGACCAAAAATGCCATATATATAAAATAAAAAAATAAAAAGAAAAAAATATATATATATAAATAAAAGATCACCTATTAAGCTGGGAAATTGTGCCTCAAGAAGCATGATGACTCACGCCTAACAGTGATCTCACCTATTAAGCTGGGTAATTGTGCCTCAAGAAGCATGATTATTCACGCCTAACGGTGATTAAGAATAATCCCCTTTAGTTTTGTGGCCTTTTTCACTCGAGTCCTTAAACCCGAGGGATGTTTCCTCATCTGGTGCCCTAAGACCATCTGGTCTGGGAGTCATCGGTTATAGGCTCGCTACATGGGTGAATTAGAAAGCCTAATAAAACTAAGGGAAGAAAAAAGCATAAAAAAAAAAAAAAGTATATATAAATAAATAAATGGCTTGATGGTTGGAGTTGAAATCCCAGAAACCTTCACTGTGCACGGTGTGCATATTATCTAGGTTTTATGAAAGATAAAATATTCAATCCAATTTTGAATTCTTACCTTAATTGAAGACAAGATCTTGCATGGATACTAAGTTTAAGGAAGAATGATTATAGGTGGACTTATGACCTAGGATCACTTATATTTTTGCAAAAATAGTTCGTAAACTTGTCTCTTATTCAAAATGCATTTTCAAAATACTAACATTTGTCTTCTTTCTTTATGGATTTTGTGGGTGTAATCCGCTGAAAACCCTCAGGAGACAACACTCCTCCTCTAGGGTAACCTAGAGGTTTAACGGCTTGTTGCACACGCTCAGTGCAATCGCGTCACCTGCGAAAGTGGTGTAATAAAATTGGTAGTTTAGATTTTCTTTCTTTGTTTTGCTCGGGACGAGCAAAAGAATAAGTGTGGGGGTGTGATTGGTATCCAATATTGCATATTTTACATCATAATTCCCATGCATATTACAAATAAATATGTGATTTTTACTCCTCTTCTCTACATATTTGCAGGTACACACTTTAATGGAGAGATATCCAAATAATCACTTAATTAACAATAATTAAGTGATTAATCCAAGATTAAAGATAAAGCCAAATTCAAATCCAGATCCAGAAAGATCCGCGCAACAAACGAAGATTCCAGATATACCACGTGGCTAACCTCCTAACAAACAAATCCTACCAGAAAATCTGGGCTCAACGGCCCAGATTTTGCCGCCAACTTGCAAGATTCTCCAGATCTGGCGGCAGTTACAGGGAGATTTGGCCTCGGATTTTGCGCCAACAAACTTGCTTCTGGATCCTTCACCTTGGGCTATAAATATGTGACCTTGGACCTACGAGCTGAGACTGATCAGAGAAGAGAGAGAGATTAGTGAATAGATTGTAATTTTGTTAGTTTTTTCTAGGGTTTTTAGTTCTCTCTATGATCTTCTTCCTCCCTAGATTTCATTGTAAAAGAGAGTGATTGTGAGAGAGAGAGCTTGTGTAATCAAGAGTGACACTTGAAGCAACAAGGATTGATCCATTCTCCATCCTCTACTTGAGCTTGATTCTAGTTTGTTTTCTTTCACTTTACTTGCTTTGTTAATTTCTAGCAATTTATTCATGCTTTGTTTTCTTTTTGTAATGGCTTGTAGTAGCTAATTCCTTCTCCATGAACTAGCTAACTACTACCTTGCTAACTTCTAACTCATGGGTGATTGCCTTACTTCATCTTGCAATTTGTATGGTCTTCTCTTCTCCGATGGGTTTCTTTTCATTTCTTGGCAAGATTTTGTTGTAATTCTCCATATGATTCATGTGTGCCTCACTTGGAGCCTAGTCTTCGAACTAGTGCCTTGATGGAACATGGAGATGGAAGCACCAATATGCTATTTGATGTATAACTTCACTACTTCCATTAGTGAATGTTGTATGTTTTTTCATTTGCATCACTTGAGTGTAGCTCTTTTGATTCCATTAGTGAAAGTCCATTTGTAGGCCGATGACCATCTATGGAGGCTACAAGACAAGTCCAAGAATGAATCCCCATCATCCAAGTGGGAAAGTAATTAGACCACAAGCAAGACAAATACATGCCGATGAATCAACATGAGGCACGCATCACTATCACGGAGTTTAGTTAGTTTAGCAAGGTAGTTAAGGTTAGCTAGTCATGGATTTCTTTCATTCAAAGTTTTCTTGATTTTACTTTCTTTTTAGTTGTTAGTTCAAATCCATCTCAATCTTGATTTCTCCCGATTTCCACCATGAACATAGCCACCAACTCTTTGATTTGTTTTTCTTTTAATTCTTTATTCTTTTGAAACGTAGAAGAATTCTCGTTTCCTCTTCTCACTAGTATCGTGAAAGCTTCTATCGCTAGCTCTCCCTGAGATCCGACTCGGTATAGCTCTATGCTATAGCGGAGACAAGAAAGGGTACATCAAATACATTTACTACATAATAAGTACACCTCCTCTCAGTCTAATCAGGTACGCCGAAACGGTAAATAACGTGATGTTTCACGAACTTGATCACGTTCGACGATTTCACCTCCTTCAAAGGAATGGCTTCGGCCCATTTGGAAAAGTAATCAGTTATTGCTAGAATGAACCGATGTCCCTTTGATGATGGTGGGCTGATAGGACCAACCACATCCATCCCCCACATCTCAAATGGCCATGTAGAGGTCGTAGAGTGGAGGTACCCTGGTGCTTGATGGATAAAATCTCCATGTATTTGGCAAGCGTGACAACTTTTAGCATAGGCGACGGCATCGGCAACCATCTTGGGCCAATAGTAACCCAACCTTTGGAGTCGATGTGCCAATTTTGGGCCAGGTTGATGGGCTCCACACGTACCGTCGTGGCCTCTTTCAATACCTCCTGGGCCTCCTTTGGTGAGAGGCACCGGAGTAAGATCCCGTCATGCGATCGACGATACAATGTTCGTGTAATCGCGTTATAGTAAAACTTAGGGGCTTTCCTTCGAATGGCAGTCGCCTCTTTGGCGTCCTCAGGCAGGATGCCGTACAAGACATAGTCGATGTAGGGGAATCGCCAGTCTTTAAGTTCTGGACCGGTTGACGCTTCAAGTGCTTCTTCGCGGTGACGACCTCCCGTTGACTCCTGATAATCCTCGAGAGCATTTCTCGGGCAATACAGGTCGTGGCTGTAGACGAATATCTTCTCCATTGCTCCAGCTGGAAGAGCTAAGGAGGCAGCCAGGGATGCGAGTGCATCTGCGTGCGCATTTTGCCTGCGCGGTACATGGTCGATGTAGAAGCTTGTAAATCCCTCGGCCATGCGGATAGTTGCATTGTAATAGGGTACCAAGTCTTCATGTCTGACTTCGTACTCCCCGCGAATTTGGCTGACGATGAGTTTAGAGTCACCGTATGCCTCGAGATTTTTAACGCCAATCTCATCGGCGAGCTGCATCCCGATTAATAGAGCATTGTACTCCGCCACATTGTTGGAACAAGGCTCTGTTAGCGAGACAGCTCGGGGGATCACATAATTTTGTGGGGAGACAAGTACTACTCCTACCCCCGCCACTACGTGTCCCTTGGGGCTTGTCCTTGATGCACCGTCGAAGAAAAGTTGCCACACTTGACTTTCGAACGATGTCTGAGTCAGGTAGACTTCGGCCACTTCGTCTGGGAGATCCTCGTAGACTTTGGCTGCCCTCGGATCTGGGTGTTCAGCTAGGAAGTCTGCGACCGCTTGTCCCTTTATGGCTTTCTGCGGCAGAAAGTGCATATCATACTGGGATAGCAATATGGCCCATTTTGCCAGTCGGCCATTTAGCGATAAAGGTTTAGTCATAAGTAACCTCAGAGGGTTGACTTTTGATATGACATTTACAGTCTGGCCTACCAGATAGTGTCGCATTTTCTGAATGGCGAACACTAGTGCCAAACATTCCTTCTCGATCGGGTTGTACCGATGTTCGGCTCCGATCATTGTTCTACTCAGATAGTAGATTGCCTGTTCTCGTCCTTCTTCATCATTCTGAGCTAGTAGAGCTCCCAAAGAATGGTCCATTGCCCGGACGTACACCGGGAAAGGCTTTCCGGACACCGGGGCTGCAAGGACTGGTGGTTGGGTGAGGTATTGCTTGATTTCCTCGAACGCTTGTTGGCAAGCGTCATCCCAAATGAATGAGACACCCTTCTTCATCAGCTTAGCGAAGGGTTGGCATCTTCCGGAGAGGTTTGAGATGAACCTGCGGATGTACGCCAATCGACCCTGTAAACCCCTGAGTTCCTTGAGGTTTCTCGGGGGTTGCATCTCTTGGATAGCGCGGACTTTCTCCGGATCCAAATGGATTCCTGTGGAAGTCACAACAAATCCTAGAAATTTGCCACTGGCTACCCCCAGGAAGGACTTGGCGGGGTTCATCTTCAATTGATGAGCCCGCATGATGTCGAAGACCACCTTCAGATCAGCTATGTGATCTCCTTTAATACGACTTTTCACCGCAATGTCATCGACATAACATTCCACCGTTTTGCGTATTTGCTGATGGAAAATGGCATTCATGGCCCTTTGGTAGGTTGCCCCCGCATTCTTCAGTCCAAAAGGCATGACAGTATAGCAATATACCCCTAGAGGAGTCCTGAAGGAGGTGTGCTTTTCGTCGTCAGGATACATTTTGATTTGATTGTATCCTGAGAATCCGTCCATGAAGGACATTCGTTCGAATCCAGAAGTATTGTCAATCATGACATCTGTGATCGGCAATGGGAATTCGTCCTTGGGGCAGGCCTCGTTTAGATCACGAAAGTCGATGCAGATCCAGATTTTCCCGTTCTTTTTGGAGACGGGGACGATGTTGGCTACCCAATCGGGATGCTGCTCTTCCCTGATGAAGCCAGAATCAATAAGTTTTCTGACTTCTGATTGAATTGCCTCCATTATTTCTGGGCGAAATCGTCGCTGCTGTTGTTTGACAGGCTTTACATCCGGATTGATGTTGAGGCGGTGCATGGCCACTTGAGGATCAAGTCCTGGCATGTCCTCATAATTCCAGGCGAAGACGTCTATATACTCTTGTACAAGAGATATTAGATCCTTCTTCTCCGATGGTGACAGGCCGTCACTTATGAAGATGGGCTTAGTGTTAGCCTCATCTCCTAGATTGATCTGAACAACCTTGTCTTCTGTGGGTGGCTCGCGCTGTCAAAGCGGGTATCCTAAAGAGCATTTAAATGTTTGATCCATGGATCTGTATCAGATTGGATCATTTCTTCATTTCCATCTTCCAGGCGGCTTGTCGAAACCATGTTCACTGATGTGTCTGAAGAGTGATCGTTGTTCGACGATTCTTGAGAACCGGAGGCTGATGGGATTGGAGTTGATACATAGCCCAACCCTCTGCGCGTCCGATGATAATAATCAGGGGCCTTCCCTTTCGGCACAAACGATCGAAGCAGGGTTCTCCTTCCTTTGCCGAAATTCAACCCGGGATTGTTGGTTAGATCGTACCCCATTTGCTTCATCATTCTGAGCGCTTTCGATTCATAATGGTCGAGCTGAGGGGATTCCTCCTCGCTTTCCGATTCTTCGCGGGGAGTTGGTTCAGACGAGATTCGCTCAAAAAGAATTGGTTTTTGGCCTTTTCGTCTTGTCGGGACCATGAATATAGATTCCTGCGCATCTCCATTATCCTGATATGTCCCGAAAGATGATTTTACTGGTACATGCAATGATGTCAAAGCATCCATTGCCGACCAGATGTCATCGTCTATGTCGGTACTAGTATCCGACGGTATTGAATCGGATGCACACGCAGAAAAATACTCAAAGTCTAAATTCTCATTAATATACCAGCCGCCTGCATCGTCGGTGGTATTATCAACATCGAGCTTATTAGTGCTCTTTACAAGTGGTTCCAACTTTCACAGGCACTCTTCTTGCTCGGGCTCAGTGTCAGCCTCATTACCAGAGTCTGGCACTTCCAGTTGCCGGGTTTCATCCACCGGATCCTGATATAGGAGGGCGTCCGTGAAATAATTTTCGACCCCCTTAAACGGATACCTTTCGGCAACCAACGTTTGCACCTTCCCACTCACGTCAATGTATTTCATGACTTGGTGAAGAGTGGAGGGAACGATGGAGTTGCGGTGAATCCATGGTCGTCCCAGCAGCAGATTGTAGGAAGTGTCGGCATCGATGACGTAGCACGTCACCTCCGACTTGAGGCTCCCAATCTGGCACTTGAGCTTGATCTTCCCCATCGGACGGGTGCCATTGGCATTGAACCTGTAGATGGTCGTCTGTGTAGGGCTCAGACGGTGAGTAGGGATGCCGAGGTGTTGCATGACTCGGCGGGGCATGATGCTCAGTGCGGACCCTGGATCTACCTGAATGCTGTTCACTTCAGATGATCCGATATAACCTGTGAAGTACAGGGGCCGATCATGCTTCCCTTTAACCTGCATATCATCTGCCGGGAAGGTAATGCAGGGAGCATTCTGGGAGGAGTGGAGACAATTCTCTACATCTTCCTTCTTTGGCACCTGGGTCATAAAGACCTCAGCGTTTGCCAGCGCTTCTTGTAGAGCCTCCCTGGTCGACTTTGATAGTCTTAGAAGCTCATACAGGGTGATCCGCGCCGGGATGTTGGCCAATTGAGCCAAGACATCAAATCGGTAAGGCGTTGTGGATCCTTCCGCTATACCCTTTTGAAGGGCTCGAGAGAATCGAGTCTCTATTTGTTTCTCCACTGGTGGTTTCGTGGAGGGCCTAGTTGGCTCTACAGCCGGTTGTGGAGGGTTTGCCGCCATTTCGCCGTACTGCTTCAAGTAGGGCTGTCCTGAACGAGTCCCCTTCATTGGTTGGTTGGGCTCTGCGGCCAAGACTATTGTTTCTTCTTCTGAATCAGTCAGTGAGGGAACATCATCTTCTGCTTCTCGGGAGGAAGCACATACCACATGGCAGGACGAAGCTTTTGTCTTGCCTTTGGACTTCCTGTTGGTTACAGTAGTCCACTGCTGGCTGTCCACTAGGTCAGGGTGGACCCACATAATTTCCCCTTGAGGCGTAGGGACGGGTACCAAGCCCTTCTCCTGCTGCTGGTGAGGGTCTGTGTTGACCACTCTTAATTCTCCCCTTGGAATAGGAGTTACCCCCGCAGGCGTTGGAGGTTGTCTCCCGAACTGGAGAACCGACGTCACATTAGCCGTGACCTTCTTCTGCTCTGGTCGGAGCTTTAGCACCTCCGTGTCAATCAGAGCCTGAAGGATGTCCTTGAAGACGTAGCAGCTTTTGGTAGGATGTCCCAACATCCTGTGGTACATGCAGTAGTTGGGATTGTCAGTCTTGCCGACTTCCTCCGGGCGCCTAATTTCAGGGAGCTTCAGTCGGTTGCTCTTGTTGAGTAGCTTGAAGAGCGAATCGACATGTTCCTCCTTGAAGGAATACTGCTTGTTGGCGCGGGGTTGGCTTGAAGAGCCACTCGCCTTGGCTGGTTGAGGTTTGGTGGGAGATTTGGTCTCCGTCGCCAAATTATCCTTCCGCTTCGTCTGGAGGGAGGTGTCTGGCGCTCGCCTAGTTGACCTTTCTGGCCTAGGCTTGCCTTCTTCTGCCCTGACGCGGGCAACAATCTCCTCAGCCTATTCACCTTGTTGGACCAATTGTTTCCAGGTGCGGCTTTCAGCAACTCCTATTTGAGCAAGGAGTGAGGTTTGGAGGTTGTGGCGGCATGTTTCCACCAGGGTGGCCTGGGTCATACCGCTTGGACACCGGAGTGCCACGTTCCGAAATCTTTCCACGAAAGATTTGACGGACTCTCCCTTTCGCTGTCTCGTAGCTAACAGGGTGGGCATTGTGACCTCGGAATCATCTTCAAAGAAGCGTGTTAGGAACAGCTTCTCCAAGTCGCCCCAGTTCTTGATAGAACCTTCCGGGAGTTTCATGAACCACTCAAAGGCCAACCCTTTCAGGGTGCCGATGAATAGTCGCGCCAGGATGGCGTCATTATCTACTACATTCCTGGTTTGGGATTTGAAGTAGTAGATGTGCTGATTAGGGGACCCCTTCCCATCGAAGGCTTGGAGGGTTGGAGCCTTGAACTTAGGAGGGTACGGGACTAGATCCCACTCAGCTGGATAAGGCCGGACCACTCCAGCTTCTTGGAGGTCTTTGTGACTGGCAAGGGCATTGAGGCGTTCCTCCAATTGACTCATCCTTTTAGCATGAGCCTTCCCTGGGTCTCGGTCGCCCTTCGCTTGCGATGAGGACTTGGACGAGCCGGACGTAGATCGCCGCGTCTCCTCAGAAGGTTCGGAAGATGAGTTCTCTCCCTTTCTCCCTTTGCCCTCTGACCTCCTAGGAGGAGATTTCCTCCTGTCTTCAAGCAGTTGTGCAATCGCCTGCTTGAGGGAGTCAATCGACGCCTGCTGAGAAATAATCATGTCCATTTGTGCTTTCTGGACCTGCTCTATACGTCTTGCCGTCTCCTCAGGAGTGCCTGTCATGTAGGCAGAGGTCTCCTTCTCGACGGAAGAGTTCGAAGCCCTTGATTCCGCTACGGCGGAATGAGACTCATTCACTTTAACGCCGTGGGCTAAGGCATTATAGTCAATTGGGAGAATGGCCCCCGTCCGGGTGCGAGTGTGTCGATACACCCCTTCCGGTTCAGAGTCAGACTCGGACTCGTCTGAGCTGACTGCAAGTTATTTCCCCTTGCTCCTGCTTGTCATGTTCGTAGTAAGCTCCGGGTATTCAACGTCAGAGAAGATTCTCCTTCTATGGGAGCGCCTTCTTTTGGCTGACGGGGGAATCGAGGTCAGCTGCCTAACTAAGGACTGCTGGTGCACACTCGACCCGCAACGGCACTCCGCAAGCATGGAGATAAGCCGTTGGCAGCAGCAAGATGAAGTGACCTGGTGGGCACTTCTTTTCTTTGTCAGATAATCCCTCAAATCCATGGAAGAGGGATCAAAGAGACTAGCCTCACAGCGTCGAAGACAGGAGGCATCCATGTGCTGTGCCGAATGGACGCAGACTTCAGGGACGCGGTTTCCGCGTCGTGACTGTGGAACGCGCGTCTGGCGTCTCTGTTGAGGTGAGACGCGAGTATCGCGTTGCTGCCTGGTGCGTCCGGGCTGAGACATGTGAGAGAGAGGGGGCTGCAGGGCGCCTCGTCTCTGGGCGCGTGCTTCTTGCGTTAGACGAGACGCAGAAGCTTCGCTTTGGCGTTTGGTAAGCTGGTCTTCAGGGGACTCAACTTGAGGAGTTACGCGCTTGGGCCGCCAAACGCGGATTTCACGTACTGGACGTGACGCGGGCAAGGTGCGAGACTGTACGTCGCGTCCAGCCTCAGTTGGACAACCAACGGTTCCAACTTGCGGCTAACGCGCACGTCTCCTCTGTCGACGCTCAGCATTCCGGTTGCATCGAGGAGGTAGAGAGAAACCAACAACATCCTGATGTTGAACATCAGGGAGTTTAACCACGCGGGTCTCCTGAGAGACGTTGACGCGGGTTTTCTGTGCGCCGGAGTTGGTCACAGCAGCAACTGTGCTTGGGATCACGCGGGCCTTCTGAGAGGCGTTGACGCGTGAACTTTGCTGGGCACAGTGGGCAGCAGCAGCGGCGCCCAAGAGAGCTTCAGGTCGGGCTTCGGGGCCATTCCCCGCCGAGACCCTGCGACAGACGCGGGTCTTTGGGCTCTTGGAGCCAGAAGAGAGAAACTCTTCATATTTCGCCTGGTCGAACTCGACGACGAGTGATTCGACCATCTTCCCCTTGCGGAGGACGTCATCCTGCGCCACGATCTGTTCGTCAGTGACGAAAGTAGTCCCCAGCGGAGTCGCCATCTCTTGTATGACACGGGAGACGAGAGAGACGAGGATTTGCGGTAAAAGTTTTCCTTGAATCAAATGAAAAGGATTACAACAAAAACTGTTCTGCTTCCGGTTACAAGGGAGGGAGAATATTGAATCTTGAATTCCCCCTTTGTTTAATGCTCGGTTCTTCGTGTGGCGGTGGAGAGTGAATCTTGTTCTCCGTTGACCAGATGACCATCCTTCTGGGATCTCCTCTTTGGCCGGTAGAAAGAGTAACTCAGCTCTGTCTACCAAAACTCTCGAAGAGAAGGTAGGCGAAAGCTAGCTCGTACGTAGCGAACTTGCTGAAGAGTTGACCTGCTTCTTTTCTCTCTGTGTCGCCCTCTTGTTGCCGATTGCCAGAAGTTTGACCTTGATGCTGATCGCCCCCTCCAAAAAGTTCTTTTCCTCTTCATAGTGACGGGGCTATTTATAGAGGTTTAGGGGGTGATCGTGCCCCCTAAAAGTGTTCCACGATGAGGGCCAACTTTCCCGCTACATGGGCGGTGAACGGCGCCATAATCGGGGTGGTTGTAACCGAGACGCGGGTCTGGACCCTAGCGCCTTGAGGTTGAGACGCGGGTTTGGACCATAGTGCCTTGAGGTTGAGACGCGGGTTTGGACCATAGCGCCTTGAGGTTGAGACGCGGGTTTGGACCATAGCGCCTTGAGGTTGAGACGCGGGTTTGGACCATAGCGCCTTGAGGTTGAGACGCGGGTTTGGACCCTACGCGTCTTGGTTCTGAGACGCGGGTTCGGACTCTCGCGTCTTGAGGCTGAGATGCGGGTGTCGGGCCCGCGTGCCTTAATGCTGAGACGCGGGTTTGGATTTTCGCGTCTTGATTGTCACATTTAGCCTTGCGTCTGGGTCTTGGATCTCTGCGTTTTGGTGGCTTGTCTTGGTGATTTTTTAGACAGCCTACAGCGTCGACAGGCGGTGCAAAAACGTCCTCATGGCGTTACTCTCCAAGCTGAGGCTTCCTCTACTTCCACGGCTGAGCCTGCACCGAAGAAGGCCAGGAAAGACTTGGCGGCTGAAGAGGCCGTCCCTTCCGGCGTTGAAGAGCAGAGGGAAGAAGAGGAGGAGGAAGACGACGCCCCCTTGTTCATTCTCATGGATTGCGCAGCAGGGGCCCTGTAATTTTAGAAGAAGGGGAACTTGCTGATGAACCCATGGCAACTGATGAGGCCGAGCAGCTCGAGGTTGCCTTGATGGGCAGGATGGTGTTGAGATTCCAGGGGTCTCAACTCAACCAGGGTCTTCTTTGGCTCATGAAAGGAGAGATGGCGCAACAGCCTGGGTCTCCTGGTGTATTAATCTCCAGTTCACGAGTAGTTGACCCTAGTCCTACTACTGGGGTATTTGGTGGCAAGGCCTCAATTATCGAGGCTTCTCGCGTTGAACTATCGTCTTCATCGTCCGGAGAGGACGAATATGATTCAGGCGATGAAGTCGATTTTGGCGATGAACCCGCTCTTCCAGATCCGAGCAAATTCTCACATATCTCGGAGGAAGAAATACACAGGTGCGACCCTGTGACGGTTTCGCCAGTAGCACCAATTGCTGCTGTTGAAGGTACTCTTATTGTCTTGTTGACCCGGTTTTCCTTTTTAACTCCCTTTTTAACTAGGGAAAAGGTTCTGACATTTTCCCTTTATGCTGCAGGGTTGGCCGCGGACAACGAGGCTGCGACTTCCTCCCATATCGAGGAGATGATACAGAAGCTGGCCCAACAGGAGGGTGTTGAGGCTCCTGCTATTGAGATGCCTCAAGAGAGGGCAATTATTGAGGTCGGGGAGACTTCAACCTTGCAAGATTTGCCCAGGGATCTGCCGTCTTTGGACCCTCGGCTTGGTAAGGAAATATTGACGCTTTGAATATTTTCCTTTTATTGTCATGACTGACGTTTTGGTGATTTGCAGAGAGTGCTGAGGAAGCTCAGGCAGAGGACTTGGCAGTCAGCATCGACCCAGCAAGCAGTACAATTCAACCCTCAACCGAGGGTTCCGAAGAAGTCAGGTTCGCTGCTACTCCAGTCGCCATGGAGGCCGCTACGACATTGACTGTGCCAGACGTATCTGTGACCATCTCGGTTTCTGCCGCACCTGTCGTTGATCCTACTCCTGCACGGGATGAGTTGATTCCCATCCCTCGCCCTGTGATAGAAAGGGAATCTGGGAGCACATCAGCGGAATTCTCCTCGGTCGGTGATATCATGAAAGAACTGACACGTCAAATGGTGCAGCAGTTCTTTGCTTCCATGCGATCGTGTATTGATCTCATCCTCTCTGGGGGCAGTTCTTTCGAATTTGCCCGAATGCTTCTTGAGAATTTGATCGAGAACATTGGTCATACTGGAGGTCCTTCACAAGCTAGGGCGTGTCTGCTGCTGGTGGAGCAGTTGGGGAGTAATCTGAAAGAGCTCAAGTCTTTGAAAGATGCTGGCTCAGTTCACGAGGCCCGGGCAACCCTGACTAGGCTTCTTGCTACTCAGGAACAAGAGCAAAAGGAGATGGAGGAAAGGATAGCTGAAGAGACCCACCATCTCCAACATTTTCAGGTGGACCATCAAAGGCTGATTGGTGATTCAAGAGAATCTGAACTCGTCATGCAGAGCGCAGAGCAGGTTATTATCAGTGCTCGGGCCACCATAGCCAAAACAGAAGCCTTGATTGCAATCAATGAGCAGAAGCTTGCCACTGCCAGGAAGAAGCTGGAAGAGCTGGAAGCTGCCAAGACGCAAGTTGAAAAAACCTCTCTGCTCATTCCTCCAAGTTGGAATCTCTACGAGCGCAGCTGGCTACAAGGAGATTTTTGTCCGAGGAGGAGCTGCGGGTTCGGCTCTCATGGAGGCTGAGAAAGCACGTCAGCACAAGATACATCGCCTCCGAGAACAAATCCGTTCTTTGGCTAATCAAGATTATTAGCCTCCCAGGCCTCCATGAGTTTTGAGAGAGAAGCTCTCACAGGCCGAAAATCCCCCTCTATGGTGGAATCTAGACCTGTCTCCTCCACAGATTGCTTGCTCACTTTCTCTTGGTCTTCTTTTCTTCTTCTTGATTTGTTCTTGGCTGTGGATTCTGTGTTCCCATCCCTTTTTAGGGTTGGTGGGAAAGGCAGCAGTTTTCCTTCCTTGGTGTTCTTCGGCTGAGTCTATGGGACCATCAACGAGATCTAGGTCTGGCGTCCCTAGGGAGCTTGATGGGGGATTGAAGGATGGGGGATCCAAGGGGGATGCTTCGGATCCTGTTCAGCCTCGGTTGATGAAGGAGGATTTGTCTGTAGGGGTGCGGCAGCAGGGCACAGAGCAGCATTTGAGGCGGCTAGGTTCTGGTGGTGTGCAGGGGGTTAGTTCTTCTGATTTTGCTTCCAGTGACTCTGATGAGGCTAGTGGAGATGAGGGGGGGCTGGTAGACAGGGGGAAGTTGGTTTCCAATGTTGTGCAGCCTGTGGGTGCCACGGTGGCAGACCAAGTGTTTGGTGAATTGCCTGAGTCTGGACCGGCTCCTCCTGTTGTTAATCAGGGTGCTGCGCCTTCTGGTAGGGTGATTGAGAGGGCTGTTGGAGATGTTCCTAAGGCCCCTTGGGTGAACTTATTCAAGGATAATCGTAATTTGGGTAGAGGGATCAAGCTGGATGAGGTGAATGTGGAGGGTGACCTAGTGATGCTTGAAGAGGAGGACGTGGATGTGGTTGAGGAGTCCTTGGGTTATTGCTTGGTAGGCCATTTTGCTGGAAAGTTTCCTGGCTTGGCGGCTGTCCGAAGTATTAGGGAGGGATGGAAGGTGAAATGCACTTATTGGCCCCATAGGACGGGGTGGATTGTCTTCAAATTCCAATCGGAGGAGGATAGACTTGATGTTTTGAATGGTGGACCGTACTTCGCGTATGGTAGAAGCCTATTGCTCAAACTTATGCCGAGGTGCTTCAGGTTTGGAGGTGAGAATTTTGCTACTGTTCCGGTTTGGATACAATTGCCGGACCTGCCTCTTGATTGCTGGAATGAACGGGCTCTCAGCAAGATTGTGTCCAGGGTAGGGAAACCCATATCTACGGATAAAATGACCCGGACTAAGGAGAGACTCTCCTTTGCGAGAGTTATGGTGGAGGTGGATGCGTCGAAGGAGCTTGTTACGGGGGTGGATATGAGGCTGCCGACGGGAGAGGTTTACCATCAATTGGTGGTGTTTGAGTATTATCCTAAATACTGCAAGAAGTGTAAGATCTTTGGTCACGTGGAAGGGGATTGCAAGAAGGAGTTGGAGGGGAGAAAAGTCGCAGCTTATGTGCCTAATAGGAAGTTACAATCTGTTGGGGTCAAGGGGGGTACTGGAGTGCAAGCTGGAAACTCAAAAATTGTGGTGGATTAGCCTGCGATGTCTAGGGATCTCACGGCTGATTATGGACAGACTCCCCCCTCTGGCCAGGTGACAGGGTGCTCTAAGGATTCTGTACAGCCGGCTGTGGCCCAGGTGCAGGGTTGTGCTGCGGATTTGGTGGCGCCTCGGTCTGCCCCCTGCTGTGCAGTGGATATGGCTGCCACACCTATACAGGGGACCACACAGGTTTCCAAGGGGAAACTCAAGAAGCCTGCTGGACAGCAGGGTGCTGTTGCTGTCCAGCGCAAGTTGGGGGAGGAGAGGCCTTCTCAGCAGCATGCTGAGGTGGGTCTGTCCGGCCAGGGAGCCCTCCCGCTCACTTCTTCGGGCAGGGGCAAGGAGGCGGTAGGGGGTTA
This sequence comes from Agave tequilana, assembly GCA_038442645.1. Classification (NCBI taxonomy): domain Eukaryota; kingdom Viridiplantae; phylum Streptophyta; class Magnoliopsida; order Asparagales; family Asparagaceae; genus Agave; species Agave tequilana. The sequence continues at coordinate 198,541 of JAVJIF010006602.1, read as the reverse complement.
CAAGCGTGCATCTGGATCTGGTGGAGGTATATCTCAGAAATCTTGCCAGAATGCTTCCGTGGTGCAAGGGTTAGAGGCTGTAGCTGCAGAGAGTGTCTCTCGGAGTTGGGCGGGGGACTGTGAGGTGGAGGATGAGGCTAATAGAAATCTTGTTCGGCCTGCCAGCAGTACCTATGTTTCTAAGGTGAAAGCGAAGGGGAAAGCCCTTCATTCTATCAAATGAAGTTAGCATTCTGGAATATGAGGGGGTTTCACCTACCCATGAAGCAAAAGGGGGTTGAGGCCCTTGTTATAAAGAGGGATATTGGCATCGTGGCGGTATTGTAGACTAAGCTATCTAAGAATGGGTTGGATGTTTTTATGTGTAGGAGGTTTAGGGGTTGGAAGCAGGTTAACAATTTTGAGACTCATGTTGGTGGCAGAATTTTGATCCTCTTTGATCCGATAAGGATTCAGCTGGAAACTTTGGAGATACACCCACAGGTTATTCACTGTAGGGTGACATGTAGGGTTTCTTCTGTATCGTTCCTCCTCAGTCTTGTCTATGGCTTTCATACAATTGGGTCGAGGAGGGGCCTATGGGAGAATCTGAAGGTCTGGGGGTTTCCCTTGCTGAGCCCTGGGTTCTCATGGGGGACTTCAATAGCATCTTGAGGCAGGAGGAGAGGGTAGGGGGTGCTCCGGTGACACACTACCATACTGGAGATTTTGCAGATTGCTGTGATAGCCTGGGCCTTTCTGATCTTCAGTATACGGGCTGTCACATGACATGGACTAATGGGACTGTGTGGTCTAAGTTGGACAGGGTGTTGGGTAATGTTCCGTGGTTCCACAGGGCTTTGTTCACTCATGTTGACTTCTTGCCTACGGGTTGCCTCTCCGACCATTCCCCGTGTGTGGTCTCTCTTCTTGAGCAGCCGGGGACGGTGAACAAGCCATTTAGGTTCTGGAACTTTTTGGTGAGACATGTAGACTTCAAGGACACTGTTCGAAATATTTGGTATCAGGAGGTGATGGGGTCTCTGCAGTTTGGATTTTATAGGAAACTGAAGCTTCTCAAGCATCCATTGAAACTTTTAAATGAGAGGAACTTTGGACACATTGCATCGCGAGATGATAGGGCAAGAATGTTGCTTCATCAAGCTCAGGTTCTACTCCAATCTTCTTTTGATGACCCTGATCTGCGTCTCAGGGTTATGGAATTGCGCAGGAATGCGTTGGCATTATCTAAGGCGGAACTGGACTATTTTTACCAGCTTGCCAAATGCAACTATGTGGCTAAAGCTGACAGATGTACCAAGTTCTTTCACTCCATTGTGAAGAGGAATAAGAGAAGGGGATTTATAGCGGCAATCTCCAAGGAAGATGGTACTTTAACCGGTTCGTCGGAGGAGGTGGCACAGGAATTTGTCAGGTACTATGAAGGGCTTCTTGGAACACAGTCTCAGGTAGTGCATGTTGATCGGGAGGTGCTTCTGAATGGGAGAGGGATTTCCAATCAACAAGCTGAGTCACTTGTCAGTGAGGTTACTTCGGAGGAGATTAAGGAGGCACTGTTTAGTATTGGCAATGACAAGGCCCCGGGACCGGACGGATATGGTGCGTTCTTTTTCAAGAGTGCGTGGGATATTATTGGTGGTGATCTATGTGATGCTGTCAAGGAGTTCTTCTTTTCGGGATCCCTCCTGAAGCAGATTAATCACACGTTGATTGTCCTTGTGCCTAAATCTGCCCATGCCCATTCTGTGGGAGATTTTCGGCCGGTGGCCTGTTGCAATGTAATCTACAAGGTTATTTCTAAGATTCTGGCTGCAAGGCTGGGGAAGGTCCTTGGTGGAATTATTGATCCTTCGCAGTCTGCTTTTGTGGAGGGTCGGAGCATGATTGAGAATATTCACTTGGTACAAGAATTGTTGAGAAAGTATAACCGGAAGAGGGTGTCGCCGCGTTGCTTGATCAAAGTTGATCTCAGGAAAGCGTATGACTCGGTCTCTTGGGCTTCCTGTCTGATATGTTGGAGGGGCTTATGTTTCCGGACCGTTTCATTCGATGGGTTATGGAGTGTGTATCTTCTACATCTTATTCAGTTGGGTTGAATGGAGGTGTCCATGGGTTCTTCAAAGGTAGGAAGGGGCTGAGACAAGGTGATCCTCTATCTCCTTTCCTATTTATCATTTGCATTGAGTATCTTTCGAGGAGTCTTCGGCTGAGGACTTCCAGTTTTGACTTCAATTATCATCCGAGGTGTGGACATATTGGGTTATCGCATCTGGCTTTTGTTGATGACCTAATGCTTATGGCTAGGGGGGATCTTACCTCGGTTCGGATCATTATGGATACTCTTTCTGATTTTGGGTCCAGGTCTGGCTTGGCTGCAAATTGTCTTAAGTCTAGTCTCTTCACAGCGGGAGTCTTTGGGGAGGAGCTTAATTGTATACGACATGTGACTGGTATCCCTCATGGGGTGATGCCTTTCCGCTATCTTGGGGTCCCGTTGGCTGCTCAGAGGCTTCAGCTGGATCATTTTGCCCCGTTCACGGATAAGATTACTATGTACATCAACTCTTGGACGGCTTCTTGTCTTTCTTTTGCTGGTAGAGCGGAGCTTATTACTTCAGTTTTACAGGGGGTGGAATGCTTCTGGCTATCTATTTTTCCGATTCCGAGTGCAATCATTGATAGAGTGACAAGGCTGTGTAGAAATTTCTTATGGCATAAGCGACATCATCCGGTTTCTTGGAAGAGCATGTGCTTGCCAAAAGCTGAAGGAGGGCTGGGATTCAGAGACCTGAAAACATGGAATGACTCACTACTTGCCAAATGTTTTTGGAACATTCATAAGAAGAAGAACTCTTTGTGGGTGCGGTGGGTACATCATATATATCTTAATAGGGATATTTCACCTTGGGTGTGGAACTGTGTAAGAGATGACTCGCCTTTGCTCAAGAGGCTTATTGCGATTCGAGATAGAATTTGTCGGATTGAGGGCTCAATTGAGGCGGCGAAAAGGAGACTTTCTGCTTGGGAGGATGGGGACAGGTTGTGTGTCTCGCGAGGGTATGACTACTTCCGAGATAAAGGACCCAAACTCCTTTGGCCGGGAAAGGTATGGAACTCTTTTGTTGCGCCGAAGCATTCATTCACCTTGTGGCTTGCAGCGAGAAAGAGATTGCCTACAAAGGACAGATTGTTGTTCCTGCAGATGGAGGAGTCCTGTGTCCTCTGTGGGGGTTTTAGGGAATCTGTGCCACATCTGTTCTTTTCATGCGCCTTCTCTAATTTTATTTGGGCACGTATTAGGGAGTGGTTGGGTATATCTCGGGCGATGTCGACTATTGATAGTGCTCTGAAATGGATTAGAAAGGAGTCCAGAGGGACGGGTCGCAATGCCAAAGCTAGATGCATGGCCCTAGCGTGTACGGTTTACCATATCTGGAGTGCTCGCAATCGGAAGATCTTTGAAGGACAAGTACTGGAGGTGGAGGTGATAATCTTTAAGATTAAACTGCATGTGTATAGGACTTTATACTCCTTGTACCCACATTCTGATGTGGATTTTTGAACCCTGGTTTGGTCTACCTGTTTTGACCTGTTTTATTTTGAGATTGCTCATTGTATAGAATAGGGAGCATACACAGATACACCTGCGCATCTGGAGGGTAGATTCTGCTGCATTTGGCTGCCAAATCGGTGGTCTGTTGGGGACTGTTTTCTGCCTGAACTGGTTTGCGCGGCTTGAAATGGTTGCTTGGATTGATGGTGGGTGGGGGAAGGGGTGTGGATGGGAGAATAGGAGATTGGGCTGCCTGTTCTGGCAGAACTGGGCAGCAGCTTGCTGCCCAGTTCTTACCAGAACGGCAGAGATTGGGATGTTTCTGGTATGCCAGAACTGGCCTGTTCTGGTGGCAGTTCTGGCTGCCAGAACTGGCATGTTCTGGCAGTTCTTGCCTCCCTTTGAGAGCATTGTGCGGCCATGTTTTGGTAGCATTTACTGCTGTAGGTTGGGTGATATGGGCATACCTTCTGTAACTCAGTTTATGTAGTCTTGGTCACTCTGTTCGGCAAGTGTATGTAAATACTTTTTGAATATATAAAATTTACATTCTCCAAAAAAAAAAAAAAAAAGATTATTAGCCTCCCCTCCTTTTTTTTAGGAACAGAACACTCAATTCATCAAGAGTGTTTGTATCACTTTTATCATTTTTGACTCAAATAATAAAAGTCTCTTGAAATTTTGCTCTATCTTCATTGTTCCACTGTAGATGAATCCAATTTCTTAGCGGCAGTCTTTGGCTGTGATCATTGACTGGCTGTGAATAATGAACTTAGGTAGAACTAAGTTTAGGTTGGGAGGAACGCGACTCTAATTTATAGGGGGACGCGGTCCTGAGAAACGCGACTCTGACCTGTCCATTGAGACGCGGTTCCAGTTGGCGCGAAGGACGCAGCTTTGGGTGCGGCTCCCTAGCCGCAGCCCTTAACTCTACCCAAGTACAAAATTTAGGATGCCGTGAAGACGCGGTCTTATGCTCCTCATATGAGGACGCGATATTGGGTCCTTGACCTGGTGCAAACTCAAATTATATTGAGTTTATGATAGGAACACCATTATCATCTCGCCATGTAGACGCAGCTCCAAGATACTTGTGAATGTCACAGGCCTTCTCCATTGAGGCCACAATTCTCAGGACGCAGCTTTTCACTTTTATGTGATTGCAAAGTGCGACCCCCAGAATGGGTCCCTTTTGCTGTGAAGGGATGCAGCTTTGAATCACTCTGAGAGACGCGGCTGCAGTTCTCTTGGCTGGAATGAAAAGGGACGTCATTTTCGGATTCGCAAAGGGGACGCCAGTTCCTGGACGCGGCTCTCGGGCCTGCGTTTGGTGCAACTTCCCAGGCGTTACATGCAGCTTGTCATAAAGATTTCGTGGAATCTTTTAAATGTCAAGTCGACGTTGACGATTGGGGACTCGCGTCATCCGATGTTTCCCGAAGAGGCGGTCCACGCGTCAGCCTTTCATTGGGTTCAGGCATTAATGCCTTTAAATGCCAAATCGGCGCTGGCGATTAGAGACTCGCGTCTTCGATGTTTCCCGAAGCGATATTCTACGCGTCAGCCTGTTATTGGGCTTTGACATTCGTGCGGGAATTAAAGCCGACGGTTCTAATTAGCGAGTCATTAATCACAGGCTTTGTGGTTTGCCTATAAATAGGGCTCAGCTTCTCCTTTTAGCAGTCCATTACTTAGACTGCTTTCCTTTGAGGGCGAATGCTCTGAGTGATTCTGCCTTTCCTCTTCACGGACTTGTATCTAGGACTTGCCTCCATGGATGATGTGACCCAGAGCTATCATGCTTCTGTTTAATCTCTCCAGAAGATTATCACTGTCAAGTGATTTCAAGATCAAGAAGCGTCTCCTTGAGCACCTTTTATATCCGCGCCTTGGTGCAGAAAGTTCAACCCTTAATGGGGGTTGCTGCGGGTATGACTTCCTGGTCTGCCATGAAATTTTCAGCCCTCACTGGGTTGTAGTTTTGCTATCTCTTAAAGAGATTCATCTTCTTGACCTTCTTCTGAAGTCTGGTTGGTGTGCTCACTTTTTGGGAGTTGCGCCATTCAGAAAACTCTGACTCAAAATTCTTCTGGACGTGAGTAAAATAGACTTTTGCACCTGGACTGCGAGCTTTACATACAGAGCTCGCGTCTAAGGCTGTTGACTTAGAAGAATTTCAACCTAGGTCGAAAGTTTCAGGCCTGAATTTTGCAACCCCTGTTCGTCAAACAGGGAGACGGAAATTTTCGCGTCTGATTCTTTTCGCGCCTCATACCTTAGACGCGGATGCAAAACCAGACTGCGTTTGAATTCTGTGTGTATCACAGCTTTGATCATGTCTGTTTCTTCCACCGCAGAAGTTTGGCTCACTGCGCGGGTCATTCCTGCGTCTGAAGCTTTCCACAATAGCTGCGTCTGTCACTCAGTCTTTCTTGTTGAAATGTACTAAGTTTCAAATCTCCTAACTTTTGCTTTTTGCAGGTAGGCTTAATCATCCCTTTTCATATTTGCTGGGCCCCTGGGAGAATATTTCGGCCAGCGAACTTGGTCGATGGTCGACACAGGAGAAGAAGTCATGGCTCCCGTCTTCAGGAGACGGGATCGGACCCTCGCCAAGATCTCTTTGGATTCAATGCACCAGTCATGCTTCTTGGCATGGCATGGTCAGAGTGAGGATGGCGGTGATATAGTGGTGGGTATGGTCTTGGATTCTCCCTTCACCTACCCCAGAAGTGACATCGATGAAAACTCTATGCTCATTGGATGACTTTCTGGTGGTGGAGATGTTCATCAACGAAGGATCATACCCCGCCGCTTCGGATGGTCAGGTGGAATTAGAAGATTCTGCTGCCTTTCGACCTCAAAAACACCATTGTTCTTGGTCAATGATGGGCTCTTTCAATGTTTATATCATGCATCGTGGTGCAATCAGCTTCCGATCGTCGCCACAGTGTTCAATCCTACTTTGGCGCCCTTCCAAACATCTTGTACTTGGAGTTGTGAGCAGCTTCAAGGAGTGAGGGCAACCTTTGAGAGAGAAAGGGACTTCTTTGTACTCCTTTATTGTAACACTCAATCTTATTGTATAAGAGAGCGTTTTGTATCATTTTCATATGCCTGGATATAAATAAAAGTGACACTTTTCTTTTTGTTTCCTTCTATTGTCTTGAACTTTCTTTTTGTATTGAAAGTCAGACGAATAGAAGTAAAGAACCTTTGACCTGTCAAAATTATGATGATAATCTTAACGAGTCAAATTTTGTAGAGAGAGATCCTATTTCAGGAACTCAGCAATGCTGTCAGAGGTGTGATATTAACTTGACAGAGATAAGATAATTTTGTGGACCTGTCACTCTATAAAAGAAAGTGACAGGTGAAACTTGTACCCCCAGGGAAGATGAACTTTTATCAGAGGTTTGAGATTAACTTGATTAAGATCAGCAGGGGAGTTAATGAGAACACTGTTAATGGTATAGTGTTAACCTAACAATATTTTTAGGTAGACTTGTTGTTCTGTTGGGGAGAATAACAAGTGAGACTAGATTCGCGGGGGATCTAGGAAAGTCTTTACCGTTAGAGGTGTGATGTTAACTTAACGGGTTGAACGTAGTCTTGTCAGAAGTATAGTATTAACTTGACAAGAATGTGAGTCAGAGGTGTGATATTAACTTGACTCAGAAGCATTTCAGCTTTCATTTGGGAAAACTGAAAGTGTCACTGTTATAAGTGTGATGTTTAACTTGACAGAGAGGGTAATGCTAGAGGTGTAATTTTGAACTTGGCATTAGTCATCTCGACTTTAATAAGGAAGTCTGTAACGCCCCGACCCCAAGGATGCGGAGACGTTATGGCGACGTACATACGCGAGGTGAAAACAACCTCACGCGTACGTTAAGCCTCAGTACAGTACAATACCTCCATATAGATCTGAGGTCCAGCATGAAAGCAGTACAAGAATACCTGCAGAAAGAGGTCAGCGATCATAACAGATATGAAAACAAGGATAAATAAGATAACAGAAATAAAGCACTAAAATACCTATGAATAGTCCTGATGCGGAATCTCCCATGTGACTCCAAGGCACTCTCTGAAGCTATGGTAACTCGGATCTCTAATCTGGGCATGCAAACCCAGGGTCGTCAGAAAGCGACCTAGTGAGTGGTAAAACTGAAGGAGGCAATGCATAATAGTAATAGATAATACATGCTGTTGTAATAGTGATACCATATAATAAGGATATATATAAACAGGAGAAAGAGTTAAACATGGAAACAGTGCAAAGATATAAACAGGTCAACTTTTAATACCATCACTACCTAGCCGGTTATTATCAGGTCATATCTATAGTCGTGTCCAGTTTATGTAATAACTAATGTTGTCTAGTGGTGACGTACTAGACATGAACATGATAGTGGTGACGTGATAGAGGTGAACATGCAGATGAGCATATGTCTGCAACAATAAAATATATGCAATGCAGAACATGCATAGTATGCCACTACATACAGTGTAACATATACCAGGTAATGTAACAAAGTATACATGTGCATGAGTAGCAGGGCACTAAAGAAAGTGTAACAGGAAACAAGAACAATAGCAATGTATACATGTCACATGATAGCAGATAAATGATCAGGAACAGTAACAGGTAAGCAAGATCACAGGGAACATGAAAGCAGACAAAATAACAGGAACAGTAACAAGTTAGCATACATGTATCAGGCAAGTCATGTGATTGACACAATAGTAAAAATCAGTACCACCTGATATTTTAATCAATCTCTTCCAGTGTCCCATACCACTGGCAGTTCATACTGGAGCCCGCACTCCAGTCGAACCCATCCGGACATGGCCTACGGGTACCATTATCCAGACGAGAGAGTGACCAAATAACAAGTGTTCCCAACGTCACTATTGTGTATACTGTTTGATTATGTTAATTGGAAACCCATGGTCGAGGAGTTCTTATCGGGTGGATGTATCCCGTGCATACCCGGGATCACGGCCTTAAACAAGCCCCTGGCTGCCAGGACCAGGGCCCTCCGCTAAGAGGGGAGCATGAATCAAGTAACAAGAGCTCATGGAGCAATTGGTAGGCAGCCCTCCTACCGTCCCCTGCAGTGGGAAAACAATATGGATCCAGTACATCACCCGATAAGATCTAATCAACCATCAAGTCTCCCCCATACCCCAGTTATCATTATGATCTGATATGTTCAGTATCCAATGTAACAAGAACAAATAACAGTACATGGTACGGTTAACACGATAACTGGACCTGAGCTCTGTTGATAGCGTAGAACAATATAACGAGAATCAGGAACAATATAACATGAACAAGATATCATGAACAATATATCGAGAAACGGGAACAATAGATGTGGGATTCCCACATATCGCATATCTACAGCTCTCATGTCCAGTAACGGGAAATCCGTATCAATAACAGGAAACAATCATATAACATGAATACGGTAACATGGCATAATAATCGGTGTAACATGCACAGTGAGTCATATGACAAAAAGATAGAAAGAATACAAGCATGTACACTCGTGTGGTAAGCATCTGTAACAGTGCGGTCTGTTGATTGAGTAAAAACAAGGTACAAGAAGTTCTTGCACAAGAACTAGGTGTAAAAGATATGGTTCAATGTTTAGAGTTCACCTTTGATTCTTGTTCACTTCAAATATGTAATTGATTTACCTTGTCCCAATCTTCCGCTATAGCATAAAGCTATACCGAGTCGAACCACAAGGAGAGCTAGCGTAGAAGCGTTACGATACTCGTGAGAAAAGAAAACGAGAATTCTTCTCTTGCTTAAAAGAATGAATAAAACACAAAGAAAGGAATGAAAGGATGTATGGATATGTTCATGATGGTAAGTGAAAAGAAATCAAGATCAAGGTTGTTGTATTCACACTAAAAGGAAAGAAAACTTTAGAAAACTTGAATGAAAGAAAACCATGACTAGCTAACCTTAACTACCTTGCTAAAGACTTACTAAACTCCGTGATAGTGATGCGTGCCTCATGTTGATTCATTGGCATAGATATGTCTTGCGTATTGATCTAATTACTTTCCCACTTAGATGATGGGGATCATTCTTGGACTTGTCTTGTAGCCTCCATAGATGGTCATAGGCCTACAAATTAGACTTTCAATAATGGAATCAAAAGAGCTACACTGAAGGGATGCAAATGAAGAACATACAACATTCAAGAATCGACATAATGAAGTTGTACATCAAATAGCATATTGGTGATCCATCTCCATGTTCCATCAAGGCACTAGTTCAAAGACTAGGCTCTAAGTGAGGCACATATGAATCATATGGAGAATTACAACAAGATCTTGCCAAGAAATGAAAAGAAACCCATCGGAGAAGAGAAGACCATACAAATTGCAAGATGAAGTAAAGCAATCACCCATGAGTTAGAAGTTAGCAAGGTAGTGGTTAGCTAGTACATGGAGAAAGAATTAGCTACACATCATTACAAAAGAAAAGCTAAACATGAATTAAATTGCAAGAAAGTAAACAAAGCAAGTAAGGAAAGAAATCAAACTAGAATCAAGCTCAAGTAGAGAAGTAGAGAATGGATCAATCCTTGTATAGCTCCAAGTTGTCACTCCTTGATGATACAAGCTCTCTCTCTCTTACAACTCTCTCTTGCAATGAAATCTAGGGAGAAGAAGATCATAGAGAGCTAAAAATCCTAAAGAAAAATCTAACAAAATACAAAACTTTGAACTAATCTCTCTCTTCTCTGATCCCCCTTTGCTCGCAGGTGAAGGTGGAGTATTTATAGCATGGGAGAGAACCTTCGAGAGCCTAGTTTGTTGCCACAAAATCCGGATCTCAACAACCCCAAGATTGCCGCGTTTTGGCGGGAAATCGCGGCACGATCTGGGCCGTTGATCCAGATCTTTCTGTTGAAGATCAGTTACAAGGTTGTTAGCCACGTGGTATATCTAGAATCTTCGTTTGTTGCGCGGATTTCTCTAGATCTGGATTTGAATTTGGCTTTATCTTTAATCTTGATTAATCACTTAATTAGTGTTAATTAAGTGATTATTTGGCTATCTCTCCATTAAGTGTGTACCTGCAAATATGTAGAGAAGAGGAGTAAAAATCACATATTTATTTGTAATATGCATGGGAGTTATGATGTAAAATATGCAATATTGGATACTAATCACACCCCCACACTTATTCTTTTGCTCGTCCCGAGCAAAACAAAGAAAAAGAAAATCTATACTACCAGTTTATTGTACCACTTTCGCAGGTGACGCGATTGCACTGAGCATGTGCAACAAGCCGTTAAACCTCTAGGTTACCCTAGAGGAGGAGTGTTGTCTCCTGAGGGTTTTCAGCGGATTACACCCACAAAATCTATAAAGAAAGAAGACAAATGTTAGTATTTTGAAAATGCATTTTGAATAAGAGACAAGTTTTTAAACTATTTTTGCAAAAATATAAGTGATCCTAGGTCATAAGTCTACCTATAATTATTCTTCCTTAAACTTAGTATCCATGCAAGATCTTGCTTTTAATTAAGGTAAGAATTCAAAATTGGATTGAATATTTTATCTCTCATAAAACCTAGATAGTATGCACACCGTGTAAGTGAAAATTTCCTGGGATTTCAACTCCAACCATAATGCCATTTATTTATTTATTTATTTTTCTTTCTTTTTTTTTTTTCTTCCCTTAGTTTTCTTAGGCTTTCTAGTTCACCCATGTAGCGAGCCTATAACCGATGACTCCCAAACCAGATGGTTCTAGGGCACCAGATGAGAAAACATCCCTCGGGTTAAAGGACTCGAGTGAAAAAGGCCACAAAACTAAAGGGGATTATTTATAATCACCGTTAGGCGTGAATAATCATGCTTCTTGAGGCACAATTATCCAGCTTAATAAGTGAGATCACCGTTAGGCGTGAGTAACCATGCTTCTTGAGGCATAGTTATCCAGCTTAATAAGTGATCTTTTATTTATATATATATATTTTTTTTTTCTTTTTTTTTAATTTATTTATATGGCATTTTTGGTCTTTGTCTCCATCCCAAGAAATGTGTAAGTGTGAAGTGCATATTATCTAAGGCAAAAAATTCAAGATAAGAATATCTCACCAATTTTACTTACTTAGCCTATAATTTCCAACAAGATCTATTACTTCAACTATGTTTAAGATGTCATAATTAAGGCTTTCTTAATTTCTAAGATACATCTTACTTTTCTTAAAAATAGATCAAAACTTTGTCTCTTATTTCAAAAAGTTTTTATTTTTTATTATTATTTTTTTTTATTATTTCTAAAGAAATGTAAAAGAAAGAAAGGAAATGTAAAAGAAAGAAAGTCTAAAAACTCTATGTTAGTAAACCCTCCCCCACACTTATTTCATGCATTGTCCTCAATGCATTATGATATATGTATACATGAAACAAAATGGAAGGGGAAGGAATTATTTACAAGGAATATACAAGTGTAACTCTCACCTGGGCTTTTGGTCGCTTTCCTCTGGCCCGTTTCCCATCGTTCCAATGTGTTCTCTTTCTTGAGCTCCATTGGGAAACGGTCTGAATTATTCTAACCCTAGGTGTTTCCAGTTTTAATTGGTTGTTATTTTCATTCATACTCATTCCACCACATCGTTCACAAACAAAGTCCTTATCACCACTCTCACTCAGAATCTCATCACTTCCAATTTTAAGAAATTTTAACTCTTCTCCATATAATTCTTCAAAACTCAAATCAACATCCGAAAGTGGACAATCAGCTAATTTACCCCGAGTTGACTCATCTAAACACATGATCTCATCAGCAAACAAGTCTTCAAAGGATATATCAATTGGAGGTTCAAATACACTCTCAGTTGGCTTATTGAAAGTGAAAATATCCAAATCAACTTTCCCCGTTTGAAAGGGTACTCGGATAAGAGAATCACAAGATTATGACTCATCTTTTGGATCTTCACTTTCCTCCTCACAATTGTTATTAATGAAGCTAACCTCAAATGTTTGATCTTTTGTTTTATGAGGCTGTGTGTGGAAGACATTGTGTTCATGTGTCATGTTACCAAAAGTCAACCTCATTGATCCATTCCGGCAATTAATGATTGCATTTGCAGTAGCCAGGAATGGTCGTCCCAGAATGACAGGAATTTGTGCCCTTTGATTGGAATTTGACACTGGTTTTGTTTCAAGGACAACAAAGTCAACAGGATAAAAGAATTCTCCAACTTTGACAAGGACATCTTGAATTACCCCCTTGGGTTTAGTAACAGAGCGGTCAGCCAATTGGATGGTCATTTGGGTCGGGAGGAGATCACCTAACCCCAATTGTTGGTACACAGAGAAAGGTAGGAGATTAATGCTGGCCCCCAAATCAAGAAGTGCCCTATTTATTGTAGTCTGTCCTATGATGCATGAAATGGTGGGGCTCCCTGGGTCTTTGTACTTAACAGGAATTGGACCAGTGAGCAACTCATTAATGGATGATGCAAGGAAGACTTTTTTAGGGACTTGGGTCTTCCTCTTCTTGGTGCACATTTCCTTCAAAAATTTGGCATATGATGGCACTTGTTGAATGGCATCAAGAAGAGGGACATTGATTTGGACCTTATTAAATGTTTCTTTTATCTTCTCCATGTGAGCATTTGACTTGTTATTTCTCAGCCTATTTGAATATGGAGCAATAGGCTTGTATGTATGCTCATCTACCTTTTCTTCACCCTTTGCCTTGGAAGTGGATGGCTCTGCACTAGAAGATGGTTTGTCAAAAGTTGGTGGTATTGGGATATGAGGTGTTGGCTTTGGTACTGGATGAGATTGTGAACTAGAAACCTTATTGTCAATTTGTTTACCAGATCTCAGGGTATGAATGGCATGACAGTGACTGGGTCCTGAATTTTCAACTTTGGGATTTAGTAATGGCTGGCTTAAGAACAGTCCTTTTTGATTCTCAGCCAATTGCTTGATCTGGACCTTCATTTCATTCAACTCCTGCTGCTGGTTTTTGTTAAGGTTTCTATCATTTGTTTCAACTCAGATATTTCAGAATTATTTTGGGGTGGATGTTGAGGATATGGAGATTGGAATTGTGATTGGTAGAATGGTGGTGGGTCCTGATATGACTGATATGACTGTGGTGGACTTTGAGGTGGATGAACATACAGTGAATTCTGACTGAAACTGGATGGATGAAACTGAGCATTGTACAGATGTGGAAGTGGTGGCATATGATGCTCAGGACCAGACTGACTCCATGAAAAATTTGGATGGTTCTGCCATCCTGAATTGTAAGTGTTGGAGTATGGATGATGATTGGGTCTGGTCAATACTGCATTCATGTTCTCCTGATATGAGTGGAGCTGAGATAATGGACACTCCTCCAAGACATGGCTAAGGTCATGACAGTTGGTGCAACCCGGTTTAATCAGAGGCAATGGGTTGACCTGGTTGACCATAGAATTCCCTTTTGACTCAAGCAGTTCTATCCTCTTTAGTAATTGTGTGATCTTGGTTTCTGTAGCTAGAGAGGATTCTTTGGAGTGTGTACCAGTTCTGGAAGTGGTGGAAGTGGATTTGTCAGGACAAGACTCCCACTGAATGGTTTTTTCAGCTAGGGTTTCAAAGAGATCCCACCCCTGATGTTCATCTTTCTTCAAAAATTCCCCCTGGCACATGGATTCTAAAAGGGTTTTTGTTTGGTAATCTAATCCATCATAGATAATCTGGCATAGACGCCATTTCTCTATGCCGTGATGGGGACACAGGGCAAGAAGGTCTTTGAAACGCTCAAGATACTTCCAGAAAGGTTCATTTGTTTCCTGCTTGAATTGCATTATGTTCTTTCTCATGAGGGCTGTTTTGTGGATAGGATAGAATTTCTTAAGAAAGACTTTAACAAAATCCTCCCATAAAGATATGGAACTGACTGGAAGATTATAAAGCCATTTCTTAGCTAAATCCTTAAGTGCAAACGGTATGAACCGTAACCTAACAGCATCCTCAGACAGTTGGGAAATTCTCATCATTTGGCATACCTCTTCAAACTCACGAATAAAGAGGTACGCGTCCTCAGACTCTAGACCATGGAAATGGGGAAGTGTACTAATGAATTGTGGTTTCAGCTCAAAATTGTTTCCATTAGGCTCGGGGAGAAGAATGCATGAAGGAATGGAGGTGCGAATCGGATAAAATCGATCCTGAAGTGAGACGTTGTTCTTCATGATGTGAAGTGGATGTGTAAGTGCAAGTGTAGAATTAGGATCACAAAACCACTATCGTATATACAATCACAAACAACGTGCACCGATCACACCAGCGAAAAAGAAAAATAACAAACAACAAAAGAAAAAATCAATCCAAGCTTGTCTAGAATTTCTGGTCCTAGATGACTCCTAAATAGACTGTCCACAGGAGGTTTGGTGTAGACTCTGACTATAAGCAAATCAGCCAGGGAAGGGTAGGTTGGTGGGAGGTTTTCCGTCCGAAGACGTTCCTTAATTAAGTAACCAACAACCTTCGGGCTTTCGGCCCTCAACCCCTTTCCTAGACACTGATTTTACAGAAGTCAATTTCCAACACTTTTCCCCCTTAGGAAAATCTCCTAAGTGAGTCCGGATGTCCCTAGGGCCAACGTCTATTCAAATTTTATTTACAAGCTTGGGATTGTGAGTGCGTGGGAAAATGATTTTCGGGCTAAGGAAAGGGTAATGAACTCCCCACCTTATCTTATTTACGGGTATGCCCTTAAATTTGAATTGTGCAAGTGTACAAGAAATAACAAGGATTCACTCTAGGCAAGAAAATCAAGCAAGAGTTTGTCCTAGTCTAATATGCAATGCGACACGTACCTTGCCTCCCGCACTCTTCAACAGTAAATTTAAAGTAATTGAAAGACACGTGCCTAATGATGCAAATGTCTAATCAATTTTAACGATTACAAGCAATTTTTTACTGTTGTTTTAATTAACAGGAATACAGTGAAGTATACAGGAAATCAAGTATAACAGCAGATGTAAATTGCAAAGCAGCAAGCCCTGCAGAAAAATTGTTAAAAGTGAACTCCTCTTTGCCGCGTTCCCACGGCAAAATGCCGCGGCTACGCGGCAATTTGGAGGGATCCTGGGCTCTGCTTTCAAGAGCAGAGGCCCAGGTCCACTTATATGTGACTGCAATGAATATTTTCCTGTTTCTTTACCTGTAACCTGCAAACAGAGAAGAAGTATCGTTTAGTTTCTCACTTTTAAAGCAAATACCGTCGCTCTCCCCGGCAACGGCGCCAAAAATTTGATTGAGTAAAAACAAGGTACAAGAAGTTCTTGCACAAGAACTAGGTGTAAAAGATATGGTTCAATGTTTAGAGTTCACCTTTGATTCTTGTTCACTTCAAATATGTAATTGATTTACCTTGTCCCAATCTTCCGCTATAGCATAAAGCTATACCGAGTCGAACCACAAGGAGAGCTAGCGTAGAAGCGTTACGATACTCGTGAGAAAAGAAAACGAGAATTCTTCTCTTGCTTAAAAGAATGAATAAAACACAAAGAAAGGAATGAAAGGATGTATGGATATGTTCATGATGGTAAGTGAAAAGAAATCAAGATCAAGGTTGTTGTATTCACACTAAAAGGAAAGAAAACTTTAGAAAACTTGAATGAAAGAAAACCATGACTAGCTAACCTTAACTACCTTGCTAAAGACTTACTAAACTCCGTGATAGTGATGCGTGCCTCATGTTGATTCATTGGCATAGATATGTCTTGCGTATTGATCTAATTACTTTCCCACTTAGATGATGGGGATCATTCTTGGACTTGTCTTGTAGCCTCCATAGATGGTCATAGGCCTACAAATTAGACTTTCAATAATGGAATCAAAAGAGCTACACTCAAGGGATGCAAATGAAGAACATACAACATTCAAGAATCGACATAATGAAGTTGTACATCAAATAGCATATTGGTGATCCATCTCCATGTTCCATCAAGGCACTAGTTCAAAGACTAGGCTCTAAGTGAGGCACATATAAATCATATGGAGAATTACAACAAGATCTTGCCAAGAAATGAAAAGAAACCCATCGGAGAAGAGAAGACCATACAAATTGCAAGATGAAGTAAAGCAATCACCCATGAGTTAGAAGTTAGCAAGGTAGTGGTTAGCTAGTACATGGAGAAAGAATTAGCTACACATCATTACAAAAGAAAAGCTAAACATGAATTAAATTGCAAGAAAGTAAACAAAGCAAGTAAGGAAAGAAATCAAACTAGAATCAAGCTCAAGTAGAGAAGTAGAGAATGGATCAATCCTTGTATAGCTCCAAGTTGTCACTCCTTGATGATACAAGCTCTCTCTCTCTTACAACTCTCTCTTGCAATGAAATCTAGGGAGAAGAAGATCATAGAGAGCTAAAAATCCTAAAGAAAAATCTAACAAAATACAAAACTTTGAACTAATCTCTCTCTCTTCTCTGATCCCCCTTTGCTCGCAGGTGAAGGTGGAGTATTTATAGCATGGGAGAGAACCTTCGAGAGCCTAGTTTGTTGCCACAAAATCCGGATCTCAACAACCCCAAGATTGCCGCGTTTTGGCGGGAAATCGCGGCACGATCTGGGCCGTTGATCCAGATCTTTCTGTTGAAGATCAGTTACAAGGTTGTTAGCCACGTGGTATATCTAGAATCTTCGTTTGTTGCGCGGATTTCTCTAGATCTGGATTTGAATTTGGCTTTATCTTTAATCTTGATTAATCACTTAATTAGTGTTAATTAAGTGATTATTTGGCTATCTCTCCATTAAGTGTGTACCTGCAAATATGTAGAGAAGAGGAGTAAAAACCACATATTTATTTGTAATATGCATGGGAGTTATGATGTAAAATATGCAATATTGGATACTAATCACCTGTGTAACAAGTATCCGTGAGTGGTACATGTATATATCAGTGGAAGATGAATATGAAATACTAAAGTGACGTTTCATAGTATCAATGCAACATGTACATGTAGTATCAATGGTCAGTGACTCATATATGGTGACCTACCGTATCCGTATAATGATATCCGTATCCTAATGGTATAGCCCTCATCCATGTAACCTATATGCGTAGCACTAACACATGTTATAATAGTAGTCCGTGTCTCGTGTAATACCATGTCCTAGTGCATGACAGTAATGATGTCTAGCATGCAGGTTCAGTAACAGGGTAGTGTCCTAGCGATACGATACATGACATCATAGTGTCTAGGCATATGGTAATATAGTGGGACAATTATCAGTGGTACATAAACATGACATAAGAGAGATTAGTCAGGTAATTGCTAAGTACAGTTTTTATTACAGTGTCCTCATATGGCTTACAATTTAATAATCTTAACCATAGGGATTTACCGGTAATCATGTTTTATTTCAATAAAGCAACCACTCCAATTTAGTAAACATGCATAAATATAATTTATTAAAAAAAAACACTCACAAACTGGCTACAGGACAGTAGCTCTCGTTCCCACGCTCGCAACGGATCTAGAATCGCCCGAATCGGAGTCCGGATGCTCCAGATATCACCCGAATACTGAAATGGTATAGCCCTCATCCATGTAACCTATATGCGTAGCACTAACACATGTTATAATAGTAGTCCGTGTCTCGTGTAATACCATGTCCTAGTGCATGACAGTAATGATGTCTAGCATGTAGGTTCAGTAACAGGGTAGTGTCCTAGCGATACGATACATGACATCATAGTGTCTAGGCATATGGTAATATAGTGGAACAATTATCAGTGGTACATAAACATGACATAAGAGAGATTAGTCAGGTAATTGCTAAGTACAGTTTTTATTACAGTGTCCTTATATGGCTTACAATTTAATAATCTTAACCATAGGGATTTACCGGTAATCATGTTTTATTTCAATAAAGCAACCACTCCAATTTAGTAAACATGCATAAATATAATTTATTAAAAGAAAACACTCACAAACTGGCTACAGGACAGTAACTCTCGTTCCCACGCTCGCAACGGATCCAGAATCGCCCGAATCGGAGTCCGGATGCTCCAGATATCGCCCGAATACTGAAAGGAATAATATAGGGTTAAATATGTAATATCTGAAATTATCCAGGGGGCTATTTGTAATTTTGCAGGGGCCCCAAAGTAATTGATAAAGATACAGGGGCTAAAGTGTAAAGTTACGTATAATGGGTCGGGTTTGGAGTGCAATTGGGTTGGGTTTGGGTTAAACCCGAAACCCAAACCCAAAGTGGGTTTCTTCTCCACGCAGGTTGCGGCAGCAGCAGCTGTCGCTGCTGCCGCTCGCGGCTGCGGCCGCCGCTTGGGCGCGGCCGCCGCCCGAGTGCCCAGCCGGCCGCGCGCGCCCGCCTGCGCGGCCGCCCGCCGGCGCCACTGATCGGCGCAGCTCCGGCGCCGCTCGCCGGGGCTCCACAGCGAAGGGGGAGGAGGAAGAGGGCGGCGGCGGTGGCACGCCGGCCACCGCCCGCGTGGCCGCGGGGAGTCTGGTGGCGCGCCGGCCACCAGGCGCACCGGCTCGCCGGTGGTGAGGTCACCGGCGAGCCCATTGAAAACAGTGAGATCCAGAGAGAGGAGGTGAGAGAGCTAGAGAGAGAGAAAGAGAGAGAGAGAGAGAGGAGAGAGATTAGAGAGAGAGAGAGTTTGGGAGAGAGAGAGGTTATGAGGAGAGAGAGAGAGAAAAGGGATTAAAAAGGGGAGAGAGGCGGTGGATGAACAGTAGGGCGGTGGAGGTAGCGTGGGGAAGAAGAAAGGGGAAAGAAAAGAAAAGAAATTTAAATGAATAAAATAATATTATTTAATTCGGTCCAACATTTGACTAGTCCCGAACGGTGCCCAAAAATTACAGAAAATAGAGAAAATTACGCTGAGACGTAATATGAAAATGGTTTGCCGAAATTCAATCCGGTTTGCAAATTAAAAATCTTGGAAGCTGTCGCCGATACGGGCGACACCGGTTTGGCCGGATTTTCGATAAATTTAGAAAAATCCCCAAAAATACCCGAACGTAGCTCATATGATTCTAAGACATACGGTGAAAGCAAAATTTTCAAATTCAACTCCGTTTGTGAAATAAAAATCGGAAGGCAGGTTATCGGTATCGGTTGACACCGACAACGGAGATTTTCCAAAATAATCCAGAAAATTTCCAGAAAATCCTGAAAAATCTACAATATTAGGAAATGATTTTTGAAACTAAAATCAGGTCAATCGGAATACTACAGAGGTCAAATTAAATTTGTACGTCGTATCGCGCACAGATACGGTGATACGTACACGGGGATCAGGGTGTTACAAAGTCCGAGGGAAAGTCATGGCCTTAAGTGTATTGCTGAACTTAGCAATGACCTGGATGCTAGAGGTGTAGTATTAAACTTAGCATCGTTCATTTCAGCTTCGTTATGGAAGTCTGAGGGAAAAATGGCTGTCAGAGGTTTAATGTTGAACTTTGACAGCCACTTGCTTACTGTTAGAAGTGTAATGTTGAACTTAACAGTAATTTGTCAGAGGTGTGATATTAACTTGAACGAAATTGGTTTGCGATACGAGCAATTTGAAGGCCTGCCATTCTATTGATGAGAATTGACAAGTGAAGTTTGGAGTGCCAGAGGTATTATGTTAACTTGGCAAATTTGAAGGTTTGCTCCTCCATGTAGAGTTGACAAGAAAAGTTTGTACTCGATAGGGAGTATTGAAAATTTTCATTACCAGAGGTATGATGTTAACTTAGCAATGACTGTATTTTGTAGACCTACCATTCTGTGTATGTGAATTGGTAAGGGATTTTAGAGGAGAGGGTGGAATTACATTCACTTAGGATTTTTAGCAAATCCTCAGCTATCAACGGATTTGAGGTGCCTTTACCAACTACCGTTTGAGTTGGGCTAGCCATGCTATTCCCCTCAGCATGATGAGTTATCGAAGACTTATGTTGGGCTTAGAAGCCAACATTTTCCTCTATCCTTAGCCGTCGGAGGCGTCGGATGTTAATGAAGATGGGAATATTAGAACCCAGGGTTTTTAGCAAACCCTCAGCTGTCAACGAATTTGAGGTGCCTTTACCAACTACCATTTGAGTTGGGCTAGCCATGCTATTCCCCTCAGCATGATGAGTTGTCGAAGACTTATGTTGGGCTTAGAAACCAACATTTTCCTCTATCCTTAGCCGTTGGAGGCGTCGGATGTTAATGAAGAAGCTCTTCTTGTTTTGATCAGAGGTGTACTTTCAACTTGATCAGAGGAGGAGTACTATTAAGGATAGTACTTCTTCAAGAATCTACCATTGATCGGCATCATGAGTGTATTGCCATTTGAGGTTATGAGGCGATATAATCCATTTGAGTAGACTGACTCTACTACAAATGGTCCTTCCCATTTAGACTGAAATTTCCCTTTTGTCTTATGTGTCATCACCATAGGTCTTCTGACGGCTAAGACAAGGTCACCTTTCTTGAAAGTGCGTATTTTAACCTTCTTGTTGAAGGCTCTGGTAATCCGGGCTTGGTAAAGCTCGATTTGTTGTTGGGCCTGCAGGCGTTTGTCATCTAAGGCTTCCAATTCTTGGAGTTGCTGTCGATGCTTCTCCTCATTTGTCATCTCTGCTGTCAAGGTGACACGTAGAGACGGAATTTGGATTTCCAGTGGGAGCACGGCTTCACACCCATATACCAAAGAAAACGGCGTAGCTTTAGTTGGGGTTCGCACAGTTGTGCGATAGGCCCATAAGCATTCACCTAGCCTGTCGTCCCAGTCACGTTGACTTTTCGAGACGAATTTCTTGAGAAGTTTGCCGATGGTCTTGTTGAAAGCTTCTGCGAGACCATTAGTGGCGGGGTAGTATGCCGTTGAGGATACACTCTGGATTCTGAATTTCGCACAGAAGCTCTGGAAAGCTTGACTGATGAACTGGGGCCCATTGTCGTGGACAATTCGCCGAGGTACCCCAAAAAGGTAAATGACGTGATGTTTCACGAACTTGATCACATCAGATGACTTCACCTCCTTCAAAGGAACGGCCTCAGCCCATTTGGAAAAGTAATCGGTTATGGCTAAGATAAATCGATGTCCTTTTGATGACGGTGGGCTAATAGGGCCAACTACATCCATCCCCCACATCTCAAATGGCCAGGTAGAGGTCGTAGAGTGAAGGTATCCTGGTGCTTGATGGATGAAATCGCTATGCACTTGGCAGGCGTGACATTTCTTGGCATAAGTGATGGCATCAGCAACCATCTTAGGCCAATAATATCCCAACCTTTACAGTCGGTATGCAAGTTTTGGGCCACGTTGATGGGCTCCACACATGCCATCATGGGCTTCTTTCAATACCTCCTGTGCCTCTTTTTGTGAAAGGCAGCGAAGCAAGATCCTGTCATGCGATCGACGATACAATGTTCGTGTGATCGCATTATAGTAGAATTTGGGAGCTTTCCTTCTAATGGCAACCGCTTCTTTGGTGTCCTCTGGCAGGATGCCATACAAGACGTAATCAATATAGGGGAATCGCCAGTCTCTAGGCTCTGGACCGGCTGACGACTCGAGAACTTCCTTGCCTTGACAATTTTTTGTTGGCTCCGGGTAGTCCTTAAGAGCAACTCTTGGACAATACAGGTCATGGCTGTGGACAAATATCTTCTCCGCTGTTCCAGTTGGTAGAGCTAAAGAGGCAGCGAGAGACGCCAGTGCATCTGCATGCGCATTTTGCTTGCGTGGCACATGGTCGATGTAAAAGTTGGTGAACCTCTTAGCCATGTAGACAGTTGCGTTATAATAGGGTACTAAGTCTTCATGTCTGACTTCGTACTCCCCACGAACCTGGCTGACGATGAGCTTGGAGTCACCATATGCCTCGAGAATTTTAACGCCAATCTCATCAGCGAGTTGCATCCCAATCAAGAGGGCATAGTACTCCGCTACATTGTTGGAGCAAGGTTCGGTTAACGAGACAGCTCGAGGAATCACATAGTTCTGTGGGGAGACGAGTACTACTCCTACTCCTGCCACTATATGTCCTTTTGGGCTTGTTCTCGATGCACCGTCAAAGAAAAGTTGCCATATTTGTCCTTCGAAGGATGTCTGAGTCTGGCAGGCTTCAGCGACTTCGTCTGGGAGATCGTCATAAAGTTTGGTTGCCCTCGGATCTGGATGCTCGGTCAGAAAATCTGCCACCGCTGGTCCTTTAACAGCCTTTTGAGGTAAAAAGTGTATTTCATATTGGGATAGCAACATAGCCCATTTTGCCAGCCGGCCATTCAATGATGAAGGCTTTGTCATGAGTAACCTCAATGGGTGACTTTTGATATGATGTTTATCGTCTGGCCTACCAAATAGTGTCGCATTTTCTGAATAGCAAACACCAATGCCAAACATTCCTTCTCGATCGGGTTGTACCAATGTTCGGCTCCGATCATTGTTCTACTCAAATAGTAGATTGCTTGCTCTCGTCCCTGATCATCATTCTGAGCTAGTAGAGCTCCTAAAGAATGATCCATCACTCGGACGTATATCAGGAAAGGTTTTCCAGACACCGGAGCTGTAAGGGCTGGCAGTTGCGTGAGGTACTGTTTAATTTCCTCAAATGCTTGCTGGCAAACACTGTCCCAAATGAACGAAACGCCTTTCTTCATTAATTTGGCAAAGGGTTGGCATCTTCCGGATAGATTTGAGATAAACCTTCGGATATACGCCAATCGTCCTTGCAATCCCCTGAGCTCCTTGAGGTTTCTCGGAGGTCGCATCTCTTGGATAGCGCGAACCTTTTCTGGGTCCAAATGAATTCCTGTGGAGGTTACGATGAACCCGAGGAATTTGCCACTGGCAACCCCCAGGAAAGACTTGGTGGGGTTCATCTTCAATTGATGGGCCCGCATGATGTCGAAGACAATCTTTAGATCAGTTATATGATCACCCTTAGCGCGGCTTTTTACTGCGATGTCGTCAACATAGCATTCCACCGTTTTGCGCATGTGTTTGTGGAAAATGGCATTCATGGCCCTTTGATATGTTGCCCCTGCATTCTTCAGTCCGAAGGGCATGACGGTGTAGCAGTATACCCCCAGTGGTGTCCTGAAAGAGGTATGTTTTTCGTCATCAGGATACATTTTGATTTGATTGTATCCTGAGAATCCATCCATGAAGGACATTCGCTCGAATCCACATGTGTTGTCAATCATGACATCTGTGATTGGCAGTGGGAATTCATCCTTGGGACAGGCCTCGTTTAGATCACGAAAATCGATGCAGATTCGGATCTTCCCGTTCTTTTTAGCAACGGGGACGATGTTGGCTACCCAATCAGGATGTTGTTCTTCCCTAATGAAGCTAAAGTCTATAAGCTTTCTGACTTCTGACTGAATTGCCTCCATTATTTCTGGACGAAACCGTCGTTGTTGTTGCTTGACAGGCTTTTTGTCCGTATTAATGTTGAGGCGGTGCATAGCCACTCGAGGATCAAGTCCAGGCATGTCTTCATAATTCCAGGCGAAGACGTCTATATATTCTTGTACAAGAGATATTAGACCCTTTTTCTCTGAAGGTGACAGGCCATCACTTATGAAGATGGGCTTAGGATTAGCCTCATCTCGTAGATTGATCTGAATAACCTTATCTTCTGTGGGTGGCTCGCGCTGTTCGAAGCGGGTATCCCAAAGATTGTTTAAGTGTTTGATCCAAGGATCTGTATCGGATTGGATCATTTCTTCATCTCCGTCTTCCAGGTGGCTTGTTGAAACCATATTCACTGAAAGTTCTCTGAAGATGTTGCCGATACTAGCATCTGATTCCCACGAAGACGTGCCCGATGAGTAATCATGGCATAATGACTCTTCAGACTCAGAAGCTGATGGGATCGGAGTTGACACATAGCCCAATCCCCTTCGAGTCCGTTGATAATAATCAGGGGTTTTCCCTTTTGGTACAAAAGATCGGAGTAGTGTTCTCCTTCCTTTGCCGAAGTTTAACCCTGGTCCGCTTGTCAGATCATACCCCATGTTTTTCATCATTCTGAGTGCCTTTGGCTCATAATGACCGAATTGAGGGGATTCTTGCTCACCTTCTGATTCTTTATGAGTCATCGGTTCGGATTCAATTCGTCCGAAAAGAATTGGTCTTTGGCCTTTCCGTCTCGCTGGAACCATAAATATTGATTCTTGCGCATCGCCGGCACCTTGGTGCGTTTCGAAGGACGACTTCAATGGTACATGCAATGATGTCAAAGCATCCATTGCCGACCAGAGATCGTCATCCACTTCGGTACTAGTGTCTGACGGCACTGAATCAGAAGCAAACATAGAGAAATACGCCAGATCTAAGTCTTCATTAATACACCATCCGCCTACATCATTGGAGGTATTATCAACATCGGGCTTATTAATGCCCGTTACAAGTGGATCTAGTTCCCACATGCACTCCTCTTTTTTCGGCTCGGTGTCGGCTTCATTACCAGAGTCGGGCTCTTCTGGTTGCGGGATTTCATCTGTTTCAATAGAGTCCTGATACAGGAGGGAATCTGTGAAATAATTCTCAACTCCCTTGAACGGATGCCTTTCGGCAATCAACGTTCGCACCTTTCCACTCCCGTCGATGTATTTCATGACTTGGTGGAGAGTAGAGGGAACGATAGAATTGCGATGAATCCACGGTCGTCCCAACAGCAAGTTGTAGGAGGTGTCAGCATCTATCGCGTAGCATGTCACCTCTGACCTTAGGTCCCCAATCTGGCATCTAAGCTTGACCTTTCCCATTGGACGGGTACTATTGGCATTGAACCCATAAATAGTAGTCTGGGTGGCGCTCAAACGGTGAGTAGGAATCCCGAGATGTTGCATGACTCGGCGAGGCATAATGCTTAATGCGGACCCGGAATCTACCTGAATGCGATTCACCTCAGATGATCCAATATACCCTGCGAAGTAAAGGGGTCGATCATATTTCCCTTTGACTTGCATATCATCTATCGTGAAGGTGATGCAGGGAACATTTTGGGAGGTATGGAGGCAGTCCTCTACATCTTCCTCCTTTGGTCTGATCGGCACCTGGGTCATGAAAACCTCAGCATTAGCCAAGGCCTCTTATAGAGCTTCTCTGGTCGACTTCGATAGCCTAAGAAGCTCATAAAGAGTAATCCGGGCCGGGATGTTGGCCAGTTGAGTCAGGACATCAAAGCGGTAAGGTGCTGTGGATTCTTCCGCTATGTCTTTTGAAAGAATTCTGGAAAACCGAAGCTCTTTCTGTTTCTCCACAGGTTGCTTTGTGGAGGGCTTGACTGACTCTGCAGTGGGTCTTGGAGGAGTTACCGCCATTTCGTCATACTTTTTCAAATATGACTGCCCTGAACGGGTTTCCGCCACCAGTTGACTGGGTTCTGTGGCCAGGACTATCGTCTCCTCTTCTGAATCGGTCAGTGAGGGAACATCAGTCTCCGCTTCCCGAGAAGAAGCGCACACCACATTACAAGACGAAGCTTTCGCTTTGCCTTTGGACCTTCTGCTGGTAATAGTGGTCCATTGCTGGCCATCCACAAGGTCGGGGTGAACCCACATGACTTCTCCCTGAGGTGTGGAAACGGGTACCAGGCCCTTCTCTTGCTGTTGGTGAGGGCCTGTGTTGACCATTCTCAGCTCTCCTCTTGGGATAGGGACTACTCCAGAGGGTGTTAGAGGTTGCCTTCCAAACTGGAGGAATGACGTCATATTGGCCGCCACCTTCTTCTGCTCTGGACGAAATTTTAACACCTCCGCGTCAATCAGAGCCTGAAGGATGTCCTTGAAGACGTAACAGCTCTTGGTGGGGTGTCCCAACATCCTGTGATACATGCAGTAGTTGGGATTATCAGTTTTACCAACCTCTTCAGGGCGCCTAGCTTCAGGAAGCTTCAGTCGGTTGCTCTTGTTGAGTAGTTTGAAGAGCGAGTCGACATGTTCATCCTTGAAGGAATACTGCTTGTTAGCACGTGGTTGGCTTGAAGAGCCACTTCCCTTGACCGGTTGAGGTTTGACAGGGGATTTGTTCTCTGCTGCCAAGTTATCCTTCCGTTTGGCTTGGAGGGATGTGTCTGGCGCACGCCTCGTTGACCTTTCAGGTCTGGGTTTGTTTTCTTCTGCCCTGACTCGAGCGACGATTTCTTCAGCCTGTTCGCCTTGTTGGATTAACTGCTTCCAGGTGCGGTTTTCGGCAACTCCTATTTGGGCAAGGAGCGAAGTTTGGAGATTATGGCGGCATGTTTCCACCAGGGTGACCTGGGTCATACCGCTTGGAATCAGAGTGCAACGTTCCGAAATCTTTCTACGAAAGACTTAACAGACTCTCCCTTTCGTTGCTTGGTGGCTAAAAGGGTAGGCATGTTAACCTCCGAGTCATCTTCAAAGAAGCGCGTTGGAAAGAGCTTCTCCCAGTCGCCCCAATTCTTAATGGAGCCTTCTGGGAGCTTCATGAACCATTCAAAGGCAAGCCCTTTTAGGGTGCCGATGAACAAGCGTGCTAGAATGGCATCATTATCTACCACATTCCCTGTTTGGGATTTAAAGTAGTAGATATGCTGGTTCGGTGAACCTTTCCCATCGAATGCTTGGAGGGTTGGAGCCTTGAACTTGGGCGGGTATGGAACCAGGTCCCACTCGGCCGGATATGGCCGGACCACTCCTGCTTCTTGGAGGCCTTTCCGGTTGGTAAGGGCCTTAAGACGTTGCTCCAACTGATTCATTCTTTTAGAATGAACCTTTCCCTGGTCTTGGTCGTCCTTTTCCTGTGATGAGGACTTAGACGAATCAGAAGTAGACTGCTCTTTCTCCTCTATATGTACAGAGGATGAGATTTCCCCTCTTTTCGTTTGCCTTTAGACTTCTTAGAGGAGGCTTTATTAGTTGACTTCCTCTTATTTTCAAGCAACTGTGCGAGCATTTGCTTGAGGGAGTCGATAGATTCTTGCTGAGCGCGAATCATCTCGAATTGTTCCTTCTGGACCTGGGCTTGCTGCTCCAAGCGCCTGGCGGTCTCCTCAGGAGTGCTAGTCATGTATATGTAGGCCTCTTTCTCCATGGAGGAATTTGAAGCCTACGACTCTGCAATAGCGGAATGCGAGTCATTCACCTCAATGCCCCGTACTAGAGCATTGTAGAAAAATCAGGGGAATTGCCCCGGTTCGGGTGCGAGTGTGTCGGTACACTCCTTCCGATTCTGTGTCAGACTCATTATCGGAACTGACTGCAGGTTGTTTTCCCCTGCTCCTGCTCGCCATGTTTGCAGTGAGCTCTGGATATTCAGTGTCGGAGAAGATCCTCCTCCTGTGGGAACGACTTCTCTTAGCTGATCGGGGAATCAGGGCCAGCTGTCTAACTAGAGACTGCTGGTTTGCGCCTGAACTGCAACGGCACTCAGAAAGCATCGTGATAAGCCGTTGGCAGCAACATGACGAAGTGATCTGATTAGCACTTCTTTTCTTTGTCAATTAATCTCTCAGATCCGTGGGGGGAGGATCAAAGAGATTAGCCTCGCAATGTCGAGGGCGGGAGGCATCCTTGCTCAGTATAGCTAGGACACGGGGTTCAGAGACGTGGGGCGCCTGAACGCAGCTCTTGCGTCGCTGCTTCTGAGCGTGAGCTTGGCGTCTCTGCTGATAAGAGACGCAGCTCTCGCGCTGCTGATTACTGCGTCGGGGCAGAGGCACTTGAGAGATGCAGGGTAGCTGGGCCCCGTGCCTAGAGGAGCGTGCCTCTTGTACTCGACGAGGCGCGCAAGCTTCGCCTTGGCGTCTGGGGAGTGGGGCTTCAGAGGGGCCAACTTGGTGGACCTCACGTTTGGGCTGCCAAACGCAGATTTCGCGTGCCGGATGTGGTGCGGCAGAAACGCCGTTTGAACCTTGCGTCCTGCCTCAGTTGGACGATCAGTTGTTCCAACTTGCAGTTGACGCGCACGCCTCCTCTGTCGGCGCTCAGCGTTCTGGTTGCGTCGTGGGGGTTGAGAGAAACCAACGATGACCTGGTGCTGAGGAAGAGGGTGGATCGGCTGGACGCCAGAGAATTTGACCACGCGAGTCTCCTGAGAGACGTTGGCGCGTGTGTCACGCCTGGCGTGATTGGCCACAACATCCCTCACAGCAGCTGCCTCTGAGAGAGGCTCAGAGTGGACTTCGGGGCAAGTCCCCGTAGAGACCCTGCGGTAGGCGCGGGCCTTTAGGCTCTTGGAGCCGGAAGAGAGGAACTCTTCATACTTTGCCTGGTCGAATTCGACGACGAGCGATTCGACCGTTTTTCCTTGTAGAGGACGTCACCTTGCGCCACAACTTGTTCGTCAGTAACGAAAGTAGTCCCCAGCGGACTCGCCATCTCTTGTTTGGTACGGAGTAGAAGAATTCGGTGTAAAGTTTCCTTGAATCAACTGAAAGATTACAACGGACTAATGCTCCGACTACAAGGGAGGGAAGATGTTGAGTCTTGAATCTCCCCTTTGTTTAGTGCTGGATTCTTCAAGTGGCGGTGGAAAGTGAATCTTGTTTTCCGTTGATCGGGTGAACGTCAGGAACTTTTGGGGATCTTCTCTTCGGTTGGCGGACGGAGTAACACAGCTCTATCGACCAAGAGATTGTAGGCAAAGATTAACTTGTACGCAGCAAGTTATCTGAAGGGTTGGACTCTCTTTCCTCCTCTGTGGAAGCTCTAAAGTCAAGCTCTTTTCTCTCAGAGTTCTTCTCTAAAAAAATCCAACCCCTTCTTCATAGCAACGGGGCTATTTATAGAGGTTTCAGGGGCGTACGTGCATCCTAAAAATACTCCATAATGGGGGTTAACTTTCCCCGTTATGTGGGCCGTGATTGACCCTATAACCGGGACGGTTACAACTGAGACGCGGGTGTCGACCCACGCGCCTTGGTGCGGCTGAGACGCGGGTGTCGACCCATGCTCCTTGGTGCTGCTGAGACGCGGGTTTCGACCCACGCGCCTTGGTGCTGCTGAGACGTAGGTTTCGACCCACGCGCCTTGGTGCGGCAGTGTTGGCTGAGACTAGCCCTGCGTCTGGAGTTTGGGATTCTGCCTTTGATGACTTGTCTTTAATGGTTTTTAGACAGCCTACACATGTCTAAGTCTGATTCAGAATCCGTTTCTGATCCGATTTTGGTGTATTTCGTTTCCTTTTCTTTGTGGATTTTTTAGCTATATAAGAAGGGGCAGTGTCCTCAATATTTGTAACCTGTAATTGATTAAATTCATTAAGAACTCTCTCCCCTTACATCGAGGACGTAGGCAAATTGCTTGTTGACACTTAAAAAAGACAAGATTCTCATTGGTCCGAACAATGTCTAAACTTGTTGACATTTACAAAAGACAAGTGACAGACGAGCTGAAGACCAGTTTTCACCCATCTCCGAGGGATAAGGAAGCAACTTGGACTCCACTGATCCAGCAAGCAGACAGTGAACCCGGATATTTTCTAAATAGACCTCAGCAGGTCTAAGATGCTAGCACCTAGCATTACATGAGCCCAAAGGAATAGCCTCGCCTGAGAGGCTAATATCACTCGACTTCGCCTCGAAGCCATCCAAAGCCTCTCCAGGAAGCTAACTCGCAACTTTGCCACAGAGGACTTCCAGCTCCGCCAAAGGGTTTCTTTCGGACTTCGCCAGAAGTAGCCTCTAGCTCCGCTACGAGCTCAATGCGGGCAGCTCTGCCATTGGTCTTTTATGGTCAACCTTTGACCAATCAAATTTCCAGATGAGATCAGATCTAATCGGATCAAATCCAATTAAGATCAAATCAGAGATCAAATTTGGCAGTTGATTGCCACAATCTCTTGACTCTCCTAAAACGAGTAAAAAGATCAAGGGAAATCCTCCAACGATATGGAAAGGATCAAGAAGATCAACCGACCTGCCATTTCTAGCTTCGCAGAAGCTGATCTTAGCCTCGCAGCAAGGCTACTTTTCGGATTCAAACAGATTCGATTCAATCTGTTTCTATATTTTCAAGGGATGATTATACCCTTGCTCTCCTATAAATAGCCCACCAGGGGCACAAGGGAAGAAGGACCAGGTAGAAGGTCGGATTTTCTGAGAAGACTCCACAAGCAGAGACTTCTTCAAAAAGCACCGTGTGCTCTCGAATTCAGAGATCTTTTAGAGAATTGCTTTCTCTATCCAGGGTGTTGATACCCTAACGTCGTCCTTCCTCTCAAGGAATCTCCAGAACCAGGCGAGAAGGAATTCCTAATTAAAGGCGATTTTGAGAAGCAGCAAGAGGGTTCTACCAACCTTCTATTCTCTGATTCTCGGAACCAGGCGAGAAGGGAATCTCATCGCTCGCATCGTCAAAGGGACAAAGTGGTCACGCGCTGACCAGACTCCTATCGGCACACTTCTCCAGAATCTCTGAGAAGATCTACTTGTAATCTTTTTAAGAATACTTGTAATTTAGCTCCTCAAACCCTTTTTTGTAAGTTTTCCTCTTTTGCAAATATAAATGGAAAACAAGATGGCGACTCCGCTGGGGACTAAATTCTCCACTGCCGAGAATCAAGTGTCGTAATGCGACGAACAGACCTTCGGGTCTAACTCTGAATTCAGAAAAGCCGGTGCAGCCAGAGCCTTTCTGGCTAAATATTCAAGAAAAGTCTCTGCGGAGACAGAAAAGGTTCTCTCGAACCTACTGCGGTTATTTGGCGCAACAAGGAAGCACGTCCGCAGTCTGATTCCTTTACTTGTGAGAACTTGGTGGTTCAGTTCGATCAAGGAAGATTTGAAGAAGTCCTCTCCTGGGGTGGCCCAATGCTTCGAGCACGGAAACATAGGAAGATTTCCACGACCAATGTTTCAAAGCAGAAACTGCAAGCGGAATTCTGCCAACACCCCTCAGCCTCGCGTGTGGCTAATCAGGTTCCTTGCGAATTTAAGTCTCCTCTGTCAAGGCGGGTATGGAAGCCTAAACAGAAGTCTCCAACCGAAGCTTCAGGCGTAGCTACGTCTAAACCGCGCCTCTCTCACGAAGAAAAAGGCAAGATACCTGTCTGCTCCAATCATAAAGTCAAGACGGCAATCATACCGTCGCCCAATTCAAGAACAGCAATGCCTTGTGCCAGCACCGTTCTTATGAGCAAAGCTACTGTACCACAGCATACTCACTGCGTCCATGGCCGCGAGGCTAGGGCCAGAGTGTTATCTAAGGCAAATCCCCTTTGCAGCGGCATAGTGGGTAAAGCACCACAACGTGCCCAGCTCTCCAGTTCGTCAAACATTAAGCTCGCACCTGTTGGCGAAGCTAGAACTGAAGTACTATTCAGTGCTAATCCCTTCTGTAGGGACAAGAGGAACAGAACATCGTCCTATGTACGCTTTAGAGAGGCCTCTCCACAGGATTATGTAGGCTCCCATGGGCCTGACTTGCGGGAATTCTTGGCGAACAAGCGAAAGTCGGTGTCTTTCTGAACTACTTCCCCCTGTTGTTAACAAAGGGGATGCCAGCTGGTGACCGTCCACTCAGTCCATTGCCGGCTGGGACCAATCCCTGCCACTTCTCCAGGCCGACGAACGGTCTTTGATCGGCTGTCTGTACATCTCTCTATGAAGCATCGCAGAAGGAGCACCTCACGAGATCCAGCCTCCGCATCCGTCAACATGACCGGAAGAGGACGAGAGTCTCCAGATCCAGACTACAGCCCAGGCTTAGGCGAAGTCTTGGTGCATGACGAAGGTGTTTTCTGAAACACCAGATCCAGGGTGGCAATACCCTACAGTTACGAGCAGCCTTCTTCCTCGACGGCCCTAGCCTCGTCACAGCCCAGGAGATCACTCCAATCATCTGACGAAGAAGATGAAGATAGTGGGTACGCCTCTTCGGCGACAGTTAGCTCGGTGCGAACAGACAGAGCATCAATCAATATGGCTGATAACGTCAACGACGACCTTCGTCGGCGCCTGGAAGCTCAGGAGCAAACTTCCAGAACCCAGCAAGAAACTCTGGACAACATTCAACAGATGCTCGCTCAACTCCTCAGTAACCGGAATAACAATGATGCCGGGGGCAATCACGATGAGGAGGAACACCTCAGCAATGAGCAGCCTAAGCCGGAGAAATCCAAGGAGGGTCCTTCCTTAGACGCTGAAGTCCTTAAGGGCCTCCAAGCTCAAATCGCATCCCTACCTCAGAGGGATGAATTAAAGAAGGTAGGGGCAGTCCGTCCTTATCCGCTGAGTGGGATTCGGTGCCATATCCACCGAAGTTCAAACCACCAACGTTGCATGCCTATGATGGGAAGAGCTCGCCAAATCAGCACATCTACTACTTCCGGTCTCAGACTGGTAATGTTATAAGCAACGACGCCATCATGGCTAGGCTGTTCATTGGCACCTTAAAGGGGGTGGCATTTGACTGGTTCCGAAGTCTCCCTCCGGGCTCTATCAATTCTTGGATCGACCTAGAAACCCGGTTCCTCTCTCGTTTCTATGAGGACGATACCGAGGTAACCATAGACAAGCTCCTCTCCACCGTGCAGAAGAAGGGCGAATCCGTCCGTGACTACATTGAACGGTTCAGAAATTTATCCTTGATGTGCCCAGCAGGGATGTCATTACCCATGCTCTTACAGACATGCAGACACAACTTCTTAGACCAAGTGGAAGTTTGCATGGGGGCTGTCAAGGCCCACACTTGGAAAGAATTAGTCGAACAAGCTGAGATAGCCGAAAAGTCGGCTAAAAAGTTCGAACCATCCACCCCTAGAGGCAAATGGGGTAAGAACAACAAAGGGCGTAGCGACCTACCACAATCTTCTCAAGCTAAAGGCAAAGAGACTATGTCCGTGGAGTTATCCGGAGATGTGCAGTCGAAGGCCAAGAAGAGCGGCTTCAACAATCAGGAGCCTAAGTTCCCTCCAAAGCAGTACTCCTTCAAAGACGATCAGGTGGTCACGATATTCCATCTGCTCCACAAAGAGAACAAAATGAAACTGCCGGATGCTCGGCGTCCCAATGAGATAGGGCGCACAAACGACCCTAAATACTGCCTCTACCATAGGATGATCCACCATCCTACTGACAAGTGAAATACACCTAGAGGGGGGTGAATAGGTGTGATTGCTAATCTAATGATCTTTTTAAAACTTAGTATGATGAATGATGCAACGATCTCTCAAAACAAGACTAAGAGCCGAATACCCCGTGAGAGGTTCTAAACTCCTTCCTCCCAATTCCCCTTTAAATGGGTTAGAGGTGCGTAATGCAACCTTGTTGTATGAGATTATGATCGATCAAGGCAAGATATGATGGATGAATGGTGAGATGCACACAAGTATTACAAGCTTGAAATAAAAGCACAAATAAAGAAACAAGATCACAAGCAAGTAATTGAAAGCAATAAAGTGCAAGAGAATTTAAAGACAAAATTGACGCAAGGCAATCGCAAACACAAGAAGTTTGTTTCGAGGTTCGAGCCACCGCTCTACTCCCCGCCTTCACCTCCGTGAAGAGTTTCCACTATCCACCGAGGACGCCTTACAATGGTCTACCGAAGATCGGAGCACCGAGCTCTTACAATAACCTCTACCGAAGAGGTGTCTCCACAAGAACAAGGATCACAAGAACAATAGTGATCTCCACAAGATCACAAAACTCTTTCCCATACTCTTTTACAATCTCTCACTCTTTTACAACTTCTCTATAGTATGAGTAAAGGATTTTGGCTCTATGAAGTGTAGTGAGAAAAACTTCAGTTGTAGAGTGATATTAGCAATCAAACACAACTGAAAAACAAGCTTAAAAAGAATTGGAATTGGAAGCTTTGAAAACTATTTTTCTTCTCCTTTGAAAAACAATGAAAACTTGGGATTTTTCTTGGTAAATAGTAAGGACCCATTCCCCTCTATTTATAAGGAGAGAATAGGTTAAAAATAATTTCTTTACACCTAATTTGGCCTGAAAAAGGTCTCCAACAACTCTCAAAAAGTCTGTTAAAACAGAAAATAAAAACAGATTTCAGAATTGCACCAAAGAGGAAAGAGCCGTTGGGCTCTTGCAGGCGTAGCGGTCGACCGGTCGGTCGACCGTTTGCCCTGTTGGCAAAGAGCCGTTGGACTCCGGTCGACCGCTCGGTCGACCGTTTCCTTCAAAGGAAACACAGTTTCCTTAAGGCGGTCGACCGCCCGGTCGACCCAAACAAACCGAGAGTGGACCTGCTTACAGTCGGTCGACCGGGGCCGTCGACCGACAGACGTGCACAAACGTGCACGTCCTGGCACTGGCGCCGGTCGACCGGGCGGTCGGCCGGTCAGCCTGAAATAGGGAAAATCAGTATTTTTCTGACTTAGGAAAATTTTGTAAAATAGTTTTGGGTTTGAACAATCTTAAGTATCATGCTAGTAGGGGTATATGCACATGATCTAAACATGTTATTTATTTTGTAAAACTTAAGATCATGTAAATATCTACTAAGGCATGAGACAAAAATTAAAACATGAAAACTTAAAAACAAAACTTCACATTTTAGCAAAAACAAATTGTGTATGTGTATCCTAGAGCCAAATATCCAATACTCAAACTTTAACATTCTATTCTTACAATGATTCTAAAGACTTCAAGTTCTTCAAGAGGGGCTTTCTCCATATGATCTTCAAACTTGCATCTCGAGCCCAAATTGAGTTGACTTAAGTCCAAAGCACCTTCTTTTAGGGAAGAACTCCTCTAGTTGGGATAGAATCCTGAAACAAACTTAAACAACAAACAATATTAATACAAATAACTAATATGTTTTGTAATCATCAAAACACACTAAAAACGGGTGATTGTAACCTTGGGCCAACAATCTCCCCCTTTTGATGATGACAAAACATATAAGTTATTTTAAAAAAAAATGGAAGAAGAGCTTGGAAAGCTCCCCCTCAAATAATGCTATGTAAAAAATATCAATGAAGAGCTAAATACATAAGGCATTGAAAACACATAGTTTTGTCAAAAACTCAAAATTCAAATGCATCAACGTATACACAATAAACAACTAACATAATCAAACAAACTCATACTTTTTCTCCCCTTTTTGTCATACATCAAAAAGGGTTATACAAACAAAATAGAAGAAATTTATCTTTAAGAATCCATAATGCAAACATTCAACTCACCATAAATAAATGAAAATCTAGCATAATCTAGAGGTTTAGTAAAAATATCGGCAAGTTGAAAATCGGTAGAAACATAATCAATATCAATATCACCTTTCTCATAATGATCTCTAAGAAAGTGATACCTAATGTCAATGTGTTTGGTTTTACTATGTTGATTGCATTCTTTGTCATGTGAATAGTACTAGTATTATCACAAAATATTTTAACATAATCAAAGTGTAAATCATAGTCAAGGAGAGTATGTTTCATCCAAAGAACTTGTGCACAACAAGCTCCGGCTGCAACATACTCCGCCTCGGCGGTTGATAGGGCTACCGAATTTTGCTTTTTGGAAGACCAAGATACAAGACAATTACCTAGGAATTGACATGTTCCACTTGTGCTCTTCCTATCTACCCTACAACCCGCATAGTCGGCATCCGAAAAACTCTTCATTTCAAATAATCCGGTTTTAGGATACCACAAACCCATTTCAATAGTGCCCTTAAGGTATCTAATTATGCGTTTAACCGCAATTATGTGAGATTCTTTAGGACAAGATTGAAAACGTGCACAAAGACAAACGGAAAACATAATATCCAGCCTACTAGCTGTCAAATACAATAAACTACCTATCATACTTCTATAAAGTTTAATGTCTACACTTTTTCCTTGTTCATCCTTGTCAAGCTTGGTAGTTGTTGCCATGGGAGTTTTGCTTACTTTAGATCCTTCAAGCCCGAACCTTTTGATTAATTCCTTTGTGTACTTGGCTTGATTGATGAAGATCCCATCCTTCCTTTGTTTGATTTGGAGTCCAAGGAAATAGTTGAGCTCCCCCATCATAGACATTTCAAATTCATCCTTCATGCATGATTCAAAAGCTTGGCAAAGAGATTCATTAGTAGAACCAAAAATAATATCATCAACATATATTTGCACAATGAGAATATCATTTTAACATGTTTTGTAAACAATGTGGTGTCAATTTTACCTTTCTTAAAACCATTTGAAATTAAAAATGAAGAAAGTCTTTCATACCAAGCCCTAGGGGCTTGTTTCAAACCATAAAGAGCTTTATCTAATTTGAATACAAACTCCGGATGTGTAGGATCAACAAACCCGGGGGGTTGTTCAACATACACCTCCTCTTCAATAAAACCATTTAGAAAAGCACTTTTAACATCCATTTGAAACAATTTAAAATCTTTATATGAGGCAAATGCTAGTGTCATCCGTATGGCTTCAAGCCGTGCTACGGGTGCAAAGGTTTCTTCAAAATCGATCCCTTCGATTTGAGTGTAACCTTGGGCAACTAACCTAGCTTTATTCCTAACAACGTTACCCGATTCATCCAACTTGTTCTTAAAGATCCACTTAGTACCAATTGTTGGTCTATCGTGGGGCCTAGGAACAAGGTGCCAAACTTGGTTGCGCTCAAATTGATTGAGTTCCTCTTGCATGGCTAGCAACCAATATGAATCGGCCTCGGCTTCGAGGACGTTCTTGGGTTCAACATGTGAAATAAATGCATAATGTCCACAATAGTCATGAAGTTTAGAGCGAGTGGTTACCCCTTTTGATACTTCACCTATGACGAGGTCCTTGGGATGATGAGGATTGTATCTCCAACCCTTTGGAAGTTGTTGAGTAGGCTCCACTTCATTTGTTTGATTTTCATTTCCTTGAGCCTCTTCTACTTTAGCTTCACTTCCTTCATCATCCTTTGGCTTGTCTCCCATAGTAGTAGTATCCTCCAAAGTCACTTTCTCCAAGCCTTCATCCAAAGCATCTATTTCTACAACATTCTTAACAAACAAGTTAGATTCTTCAAACTTAACATGTATAGATTCCTCAATAGTCAAAGATGATTTATTGAAGATTCTATAAGCCTTACTTGTATTAGAATACCCAACAAAAATTGCCTCATAAGCTTTAGCATCAAATTTTCCTAAATTATCTTTTGTATTTAAAACAAAACATTTACATCCAAAAACCTTGAAATATGAAACATTTGGTTTTCTAGAAAAGTACATTTCAAAAGAAGTTTTTGAAGTATTTTTACACAAGAAAACACGATTTGATATATAGCATGATGTATTTACGGCCTCGGCCCACAAATAATGTGGTAGACCATATTCACTTAGCATTGTCCTAGCCATCTCTTGTAAGGTTCGATTTTTTCGTTCAACTACTCCATTTTGTTGTGGAGTTCTAGGACAAGAAAGTTCATGCTTAATTCTATGTTCTTCACAAAAAGTGGTAAAGGGTAGGTTAATGAACTCACCTCCTCTATCACTTCTTATTCTTAAAATTGAAGACTCTTTTTCTTTTTCAACTCTTTTCTTAAAAGTTTGAAAATATGAAAATGCTTGATTTTGTGTTCAAGAAAGAAAACCCAAGTAAACCGTGAAAAATCATCAACCAAAATAAATGCAAATCTATTTCCACTTAGACTTTTGGTTTGTATAGGGCCAAATAGATCCATATGGATTAACTCCAAAGGACGTGATGTCATGATATCCTTAATTGACTTGAAAGAAGACTTAGTTTGTTTCCCAAATTGACATGCGTCACAAACTCGGTCCTTTTCAAAACTCAAATAAGGAATACCTTTCACCATTTCCTTTGTGTTTAACCTAGATATGTGGTCAAATGAAATATGGCCTAATCTTCTATGCCACAACCAAGAGTCGTCATCGAGGGCTTTTAAACAAGTAATATTACAAGACATATTAGACATATCTATCATATAAACATTACTTTCACGAAAACCGGAAAACACACAAGTATTAGAAATTCTATCAATTACTTTACAAGCTATATGATCAAAAATAACATCAAAACCTTTATCACAAAGTTGACTAACACTCAAGAGGTTATGCTTGAGTCCATCAACTAAAACTACATTTTCAATTAAAGGGGATGTGCCGAGTTTTACATTACCAATACCGATGATTTTACCCTTGGCATCATCTCCGAAGGTGACGGTGCCACCTTCATGGTATCTTGATAGGGTTGCAAAGTTGTTGATGTCCCAAGTCATGTGCCTTGAGCAACCACTATCAAGATACCACAATCCTCTACGTCGTTGGGCTTTGGAAGGTACCTACATCATTTAACAAATTCGTTGATTTTGGTACCCAAACTTTCTTGGGTCCTTGGAAGTTAGTGTTTCGAACCCAAACATTATGATGAGATGCACTTAGTCTATCATAACAAAAATTAGCTAAGTGCCCTTTCCGCCTACAATGTGAACATGAGAACACTCTACCATACATGAATGCATGATGTGTGTGTGGAGTGTGAGCATGTGTGTGTGAAGTGTGAGCATGCCTTGGGGGTTTGCCACGATGTAAAGGTTGTGTGGTATGAACATGGGCATGAGCATGGTAAACATTTTTCGTAGGGGCTTGTTTCTTAGGAAACATAGCCTCTAACTTCTTTTTATCAAATTCACACTTTTTCAAAACAATTCCTAATGAGTCTATTCTTTCTTTAAGCATGGTAATTTCATTTGTGTCAACTTGTGGGGACTTGCCTTTACAAGAAATCTTATACTTGTCAAAATCTTTTTGAGTGGAAACAAGAGTGGAAAGTAATTCATCCTTTTCTTTAGAAATAGTAAACACTTGTTGATTAAGGGATTCATTTTCCTTTTTATTTTTAGATACTTTTTCTTAAGAGAGTCATAGTTATGTGAAAGTTCTATAAAAGCTTCTCCTAATTCATCCATGGAAAGTTCATCATTAGGAGAAGTGAAAAGGGTTACCTTGCTTGTGCTTTCATTTGCCATGAAGCACATGTTGGCGGTATCAATCTCCTCCTCGGATTCGCTCTCGGAATCCCATGTAGCTTTCATTGCCTTCTTCTTGTAAGGCTTCTTGGATGTGGAGGGCTTCACCTTATCCGGACAATCCGCTACGATGTGTCCCGGTTTTTGACAATTGAAGAACACGATCTTTCTTTCTTCTTTGCCTCCTTGCCATCTCCTTCTTCCTTGAAATTTTGCCTTGTTGTACATCCTCCGGACGTTCTTCACAAGAAGTGAGAGCTCTTCGTCATCTTCTTCTTCATTATCTTCGTCGGAGTGGGTGGTTTGACTTTTGAAGGCTATAGTCTTCTTTTTGGAAGGAGCCATATCCTCCCTTGCTTTCCTCTCCATCTCATGGGTTTGAGGTTCCCAATGAGACCTATGAGCTCCATCTCTTCTTTGTCATTGAGTTCCTTCAAGGTAGTTGCCTTTACTTCCCATGAAGGAGGAAGAGCCGGATGATCTTTCTCACCTTTTGATCATTATCAATACCATCACCTAGAGAAGAAAGTCCATTAGTAATCTTAGTAAATTTTGTAACCATATCATCTTTGGTTTCATGTTCTTGCATGCTAAAGTTCTCATATTGGGACCGAAGAAGGTCTATCTTAGCCCTCTTCACTTGTGAGGTCCCTTCATGTGTAACTAGTAAATGTGTCCAAATTTCATATGCGGACTTGCAATGAATAACTCTAGCTATGTCATCATCATTAAGGGCTTGAAGTAGTGCATAGTGAGCCCTAGTATTGGCATCAAATTCTTTGGTCTCTATTTCGGACCAAGTGGATTCATCACCGGGGGGTGCACTAAAGAGTTTGGTCACGGCCTTTGCAACTCGACTACCTAGAGATTGCAAGAAAACAGTCATCTTAACCTTCCATATGGGAAAGTTAAGTCCATCAAACTTAGGGGGTGTCTTAATACCATCGGCCATCTTTACTAAGTGAGAAAGAATGAAATGATTACCAATATTAGGATCTTTCTAGGGTTGTTAAGCCAGAGCCTAGTAACCAAGCTCTGATACCAATTGAAATACACCTAGAGGGGGGTGAATAGGTGTGATTGCTAATCTAATGATCTTTTTAAAACTTAGTATGATGAATGATGCAGCGATCTCTCAAAACAAGACAAAGAGCCGAATACCCCGTGAGAGGTTCTGAACTCCTTCCTCCCAATTCCCTTTAAATGGGTTAGAGGTGCGCAATGCAACCTTGTTGTATGAGATTATGATCGATCAAGGCAAGATATGATGGATGAATGGTGAGATGCACACAAGTATTACAAGCTTAAAATAAAAGCACAAATAAAGAAACAAGATCACAAGCAAGTAATTGAAAGCAATAAAGTGCAAGAGAATTTAAAGACAAAATTGACGCAAGGCAATTGCAAACACAAGAAGTTTGTTTCGAGGTTCGAGCCACCGCTCTACTCCCCGCCTTCACCTCCGTGAAGGGTTTCCACTATCCACCGAGGACGCCTTACAATGGTCTACCGAAGACCGAAGCACCGAGCTCTTACAATAACCTCTACCGAAGAGGTGTCTCCACAAGAACAAGGATCACAAGAACAATAGTGATCTCCACAAGATCACAAAACTCTTTCCCAA
This sequence comes from Agave tequilana, assembly GCA_038442645.1. Lineage (NCBI taxonomy): Eukaryota > Viridiplantae > Streptophyta > Magnoliopsida > Asparagales > Asparagaceae > Agave > Agave tequilana. Next base: position 157,456 of record JAVJIF010006602.1, on the reverse strand, counting down.
ACTCTTTTACAATCTCTCACTCTTTTACAACTTCTCTATAGTATGAGTAAAGGATTTTTGGCTCTATGAAGTGTAGTGAGAAAAACTTCAGTTGTAGAGTGATATTAGCAATCAAACACAACTGAAAAACAAGCTTAAAAAGAATTGGAATTGGAAGCTTTGAAAACTATTTTTCTTCTCCTTTGAAAAACAATGAAAACTTGGGATTTTTCTTGGTAAATAGTAAGGACCCATTCCCCTCTATTTATAAGGAGAGAATAGGTTAAAAACAATTTCTTTACACCTAATTTGGCCTGAAAAAGGTCTCCAACAACTCTCAAAAAGTCTGTTAAAACAGAAAATAAAAACAGATTTCAGAATTGCACCAAAGAGGAAAGAGCCGTTGGGCTCTTGCAGGCGTAGCGGTCGACCGGTCTGTCGACCGTTTGTCCTGTTGGCAAAGAGCCGTTGGACTCCGGTCGACCGCTCGGTCGACCGTTTCCTTCAAAGGAAACACAGTTTCCTTAAGGCGATCGACCGCCCGGTCGACCCAAACAAACCGAGAGTGGACCTGCTTACAGTCGGTCGACCGGGGCCGTCGACCGACACACGTGCACAAACGTGCACGTCCTGGCACTGGCGCCGGTCGACCGGGCGGTCGGCCGGTCAGCCTGAAATAGGGAAAATCAGTATTTTTCTGACTTAGGAAAATTTTATAAAATAGTTTTGGGTTTGAACAATCTTAAGTATCATGCTAGTAGGGGTATATGCACATGATCTAAACATGTTATTTATTTTGTAAAACTTAAGATCATGTAAATATCTACTAAGGCATGAGACAAAAATTAAAACATGAAAACTTAAAAACAAAACTTCACATTTTAGCAAAAACAAATTGTGTATGTGTATCCTAGAGCCAAATATCCAATACTCAAACTTTAACATTCTATTCTTACAATGATTCTAAAGACTTCAAGTTCTTCAAGAGGGGCTTTCTCCATATGATCTTTAAACTTGCATCTCGAGCCCAAATTGAGTTGACTTGAGTCCAAAGCACCTTCTTTTAGGGAAGAACTCCTCTAGTTGAGATAGAATCCTGAAACAAACTTAAACAACAAACAATATTAGTACAAATAACTAATATGTTTTGTAATCATCAAAACACACTAAAAACGGGTGATTGTAACCTTGGGCCAACAACAAGTGTTATGTCCTCAAGGATAGAATACAAGCCCTGATCGATGCCGGGGTTCTGACATTAAAGACTGAGCAGAAGAAAGTCACTGCCAATATGGTGACTCTTGAGTTCGGCAGCACCCAAAAGGTCACAGCTCCTGACGGGACCTATCCAGCCCCTGCGCCACGGTTGGAAGTCAAGCATCCTTCAGCAACAACTCAAAACAATAAGGGTCTTGTTCCCTTAACATTGGAGACAGGGGAAGTCATGTGGGTACACCCGGACCTCGTCCAAGACGTACAGCGGGATTCAAAGGAGCCCAACTAAAAGGCAAGTCTTGCAATGTCATCTCCATCCTGCCAGACGACGGCAATCTTACATCGGCTTCCCTCAGTGATTCAGAAGGAGAAAGGCTTGCTTGTATGGTGCAAGCCGATACGCCTCAACAGACGGGCACTCGATCCAGAAAATCATACTTGAGGCAGTATGAAAAGTCTACTGACGGGATACAACAGCAAACGACATCAGTACCAATGTCAGCATCCACTCCAATTCCAACTAAGGGAAAAGAAAAGCCTAAGGAGGTACGGTTCGACCAGGTGTTGAAGAAACCATCAGGTCAGGGGTTTGATACGCCCTTTCGGTTTGACATATTGGCTCAACTGGCCAATATCCCAGCTCGTATCACTATACACGAACTCCTTCGCCTCTCAAAAGAGACAAGAGAAGCACTCAGGGATGCGCTAGCCAATTCAGAATCATTCCTGACATGCATACCAGAGGTCCCTAACGAAGACGTTCAGTCTCCTTGCCCAGAATGTCATCATGCACAATCAAAGGTGCCCGCTATTACATTCACGGCGGAAGATATGCTTCTCAAAGACAATAAGCACGATCGACCTCTGTACTATACCGTATATATCGGTTCAACGTGCATCGAAAGAATACAAGTCGACCCGGGGTCCGCACTCAGCATCATCCCCAAAAGGCTTCTTTACTTCCTCGGCATACCACTGTACAGGTTGTCCGCAACCACTACTACAATATACGGTTTCAACACCGGGAGCAGTCATCCACTGGGGAAAATTCGACTCCGTTGCAGAATCGGGAGCCTGAAGTTAGAAGTGACATGCTATGTCATTGACGCTGACACATCATATAACCTGCTGCTAGGACGACCATGGATCCATGCCAACTGGATCGTTCCCTCCACCCTGCACCAATGCTTCAAATATGTCGAAAATGACGCGACAGTGCAAACTGTCTTTGCTGAAAAGCAACCATTCAAAGGGGTAGAAAATTACTTCACTGACGCTCTCCTGTATCAAGAGGCCGGTGAAACACTCAAAGAACCATTGCCGGACGATGATGAAAGTGGCAATGAGGCGGATTCAGAGTCCGAAGCAGGCATGCCAGCCATTCTGATTGGTGAACAAATTATAGCATGTCTCAATAATCCCCTATGTAATACTCCTTCAGAGGATGAAGGTGAATGGGTAATCAAGGATAATGTTTCTTTCGATTATCCTGCGAGTATGGGGCTGTTTGAATCCATTACGGATGGCTCTCTGCACATGCCCTTACATAAGCCGAGTGCGGCTAGCACACCTATGGAAGCTATAAAAGGGGCCACGCTGGTGATCCCTCCATCCAAACAAGGGCAGTTACCGATAATCTTCGGTAGAACCCAACCACGGGGACCTACAGTTGCAGATTCAAGTTCAGGTTCAGATACTCCATAGTTCTTCCATTACGCGCAGCCGACACGTCACATTATGAAGAAAATGGGATATAACTTGAAGCATGGAATGGGCCTGAACTTTGGAAAAGGAAGGCGCAGCTTGATGCGTAATTTTATCCCAAAAGGGAAGCCTGCAAATTACTATAATAGTACACGCAGGGGGTTAAGGTATGTTACACCCACATAATCAAAAACAGTTCAAGCCAAGGACGATGGATCAATTCCATCACATTCGGCCTCATCCTCCGAGTGGGACTCGGATATCAGTGTAGGAGGAATGTTCGAAGACCTCACTGTCAATATGACTTCAAGCAGTCAATTGGAGCCCGCAGAAGCTATTGATGAGGAGCCATGGGCCCAGCAATTAAACCTCCAGTGGGAAAAGCGATTCGAACTGCGCGAACCACCTACTGAAGACAAGGTGATGCAGGTCAACTTAGGGAGTCAAGACTACCCTAAGCCCATCTTTATAAGTGAAAGCCTATCACTTATAGAAAAGTAAGAATTGATAATGCTCATAAAAGAGTATATAGACGTCTTCGCATGGAGCTACGAAGACATGCGCGGACTTGATCCACAGGTCGCTATGCACCGTCTAAACATCAAGCCTGACGTCAAGCCAGTCAAGTAGCAACAACGTCAGTTTCGCCCGAACATTATGGAAGCTATTGAAGCCGAAGTTCACAAGCTCATTGCATGTGGCTTCATCCGGGAGGAACAACATCCAGATTGGGTAGCCAACATTGTCCCCGTCCTCAAAAAGAACGGGAAAATACGGATCTGCATCGACTATCGTGATCTCAACACGGCCTGTCCTAAAGACGAATTCCCACTGCCCATCACCGACGTCATGATTGACAACACATGCGGGTTCGAAAGGATGTTTTTCATGACGGCTTTTTAGGGTACAACCAGATTAAGATGTATCCCGACGACGAGAAGCATACTTCGTTCCGAACACCATTGGGGGTATACTGCTACACTGTAATGCCCTTCGGATTAAAGAACGCCGGAGCAACCTACCAGCGGGCAATGAGTACGATCTTCCGCGATCATCTCCAAAAAACGGTGGAGTGCTATGTCGACGACATTGCCGTCAAAAGCCGCAACAAGAATGAACATCTTCGTGACCTGAGAACGATGTTCGATATAATGCGGGCTCATCAACTGAAAATGAACCCGACAAAATCCTTCTTGGGAGTTTCGAGCGGCAAATTCCTTGGGTTTTGTAACGCCCCGATCCTGCGGGTACGGAGACGTTACTGCGACGTATATACGCAGGTCAGAGATACCCTCACGTATATACGCTAAGCATCAGTACAGGCAAGAATCAGAGTACGGAAGCAAGTGGTGCATTATACATTCCAACATATGAGTACAATTACAAAGTTATCACCAGAGGTGATCCAATATTACATGAATATTACATCACTGATATGCGCAATTGCGAGATTACAAAGAGGTGTACAAGTATGAACAGTACACAGGCACTCACGAGTTTACAAAAGGAAAACTCGAAAGGCATACAGGGGGCCTGGAAGGATAGAGCTCTGGATGATCTGCTGGAGATCCACGCTACCGCTGCGCTTTTCAGGTCAGCAACTGGGATTCTACAAGCTCCAAGCTCCGACATGCTCCAAGCTCCAGGACCTGGACATGAGAATCCAGGGGAGTCAGATAGAACTCCCCAGGCGAGTGGTGATACGAAAGCCAGATGGCGTGCAAGGATAAACACACGTGTATCGATAAAACCGAATCATAATCAAGCATTGGAAACCGTGTCGTGAGCATAAGCATGCATAAGCAGGTAGATATATAACAAGTGATATCAAGCAGGAACTACTCATGGAATGCTAAGACAGGAGCAGTAGACTGATGGAATGGAACATGAGTAATAAAACAGGGTATAAGTAGTTAATATGATAATAATCATAAAACCGGAAATCCAATGTAAAACCCGATGGAAGCAAACTCGGCAAAGCATACAACGGATCCATGGCTGGCATCTTTTATTATTATTATTATTACTCGTCTTACCCTGATGTCTAGATATGTGAACTAGCGTCCCAGCACACATATATCCACATCTGAGTAAAGCAAGGTTGTTATTGGAAACCAACGGGGGTATCAACGAACAATGTTTACAGTGGGTCCCGTGCATACCCGGGACCACGGCCCAGGATGTTCCGTTGCTTGGTGACGGAACCTACCGCAAGGCGATTCAGGAGGGTCTTATGGATGCCCTTATCAAGATGGTACCAGGAAGGAGGGAGCCAGCTCTCCCCTCGGTCCCCTGGAGGCCCACAGGTCAGACCGGAAGTTTTAGTTGCACAACATGCCTAATACCACTGTAAACACGAACATGTATTGATAGCCGCAAGTTTCCCCGACCCAATGTAAGTTGTCCAGTTTTATGGTTTATTAGGTAGTTATCAAATTTACGGGAATAGCAGGTACAAGACATGATCAGGAATTCAGGAGTACATGAGTATTATAATTTCAGGTCACTGTATATATAATACAGGATAACAAGTACAAGATTCAAGTCACTGCATGTAATGCAGGATAACAAGTGTAGTATTCCCGTAAATGAGATAATCATAGGTCAAGTATATCATGCCGGGTGTCAAGTGATAGCATGACAGGAGGATGATATTGGCAGGTGACCAATCAAGTCAAGAGATTAATATTAGTCCGGATGGCAAGTCATGTCAAGTGTTAACATATCAGGTAAATACATGGCATGTGATAGAATAGTAGCTGAGCACAATCAAGTGGAGCTGAGTAAGCTGGAGTGTACAGACAGCAAATAGTATTTAACACTGGAGCGTCTGGCAAGGTTACCGGGACAACTCGGCTTAAGGTGCGAGTAGGAATTCCGGCAGCATCTCGCCTAGACGAATCTAGTGGTAAAGCGTTGAACGCTGATCATGATAACCAGGCGGAGCTGAGAGACCTGACGGTCCCAATCACTTCCCTTTCGAGATAGTGAGAGACCAGAGGCTGAAGGGCTGAGAGACCTGACGGTCCCAATCACTTCCCTTTCGAGATAGTGAGAGACCGGAGGCTGAAGGACGGAGAGACCTGACGGTCCCAATCACTTCCCTTTCGAGATAGTGAGAGACCGGAGGCTGAAGGACGGAAAGACCTGACGGTCCCAATCACTTCCCTTTCGAGATAGTGAGAGACCGGAGGCTGAAGGGTCCGGAGGTCAAGTACGCTCGGGGTTTAAGCGCACTCTCGGTGGCTACCAGCCATCCCAGGAGTGGGCAGAAACCCAGAGTCCAACGACCACGAAGGGTCGGCCACGCATGGTATAAAGCAGTAAAATACAACACAGGCATGGTATATGTACAAGAATTAAACTACCCTAATACAAGCATTCGTCACAGAGCAATACATGTCCAGTCATTGGCACTCGGCCATACACAAATACGGGGACTCAGCCCAATACATAATACATGAAAACATGGAATAAAATACATGTCGACCCGACGAAGCGGGGAAACCCAAATGGAGGCGAGGACACTCGCCTAAATCACCGAAAATGCCGAAAAGTCCGAAATCCATGGAACTCGCGCACGCGCCATAAAATATAATAATATGAAAATATTAGAGAGAGAAGGTGAAGAGGAGAGAGAAAGAGTTAGAGAGAGAAACTTAGAGAGAGAAAGAGACACAGGGAGACGCGGGTTTTGAGGGAGAGACGCGGGGTCGCAGACGCGGGAGTCGCGTCGCAGGAATAGCAGACGCGGGAATCACAGACGCAGGAGTCGCGTTGCGAAGATGCCACAAACGTGGGGTTCGACACTCGTGTCCAAGTCGGGACGCGAGGAGAACGCAGACGCGAGCATGAACTCCGCGTCGCGTCGATACAAGAGCGCGAAGATCCGCGTCAAGGGATTGTCTGGGCGCGGGGTGAGATCCTCGTCAGCAATTACAGAGAGGAGGGAGATCTAGAGAGAGAAAAGGGGGGAGAGAGATAATCTGGTGAGAGAGAGAGAGAAGAGAGAGAGGAAAGAGAGAATCTAGAGAGAGAGAGGCGGTTAGAGAGAGAAAGATGAGGGAGATGAGAGAGAGAGAGAATGAATTAGGAGAGAGAAAATATGGAGAGAGAGGGCAGGAGAGAGAGAGATTTAGGGGGGGCTGTTGCCCCTCCTGCTCTCGCACAGCGCCCCCCTCTGGGGGCGCTCGGCCTGGCCGCCGGCCAGGTGGCGGCGCTGGCCACCGGCAGGGGGAGTGGCGCCGGCCACTCCCCAGGAGAGAGGGAGAGAAAGAGGGGGCTGTTGCCCCCTCAGCAGAGAAAGAGGGGGGCTGTTGCCCCCCTCAGCCCACGCACAGGGGGCCCAGGTGGGCCCCCTGGTCGCGCACAGGCCGCCGGCTTCGCGCCGGCGGCGGTCAGCCCCCGCCGAGGCGCCGGAGGAGAGAGGAAAGGCCGGCTGTGGTGTCGCCGTGGCCGGATCTAGGGGGAGGAAAAGAAAGAAAAATGGAAAAGAAAAGAAAAGGAAAGAATGGAAAGAGAAAAAGAGAGAGGGGAAGGAGATGGCCGGAGTTGGGGGGATCTCTCGCCGGCAGCGTGGCCGGAGGCGCCGGCGGTGGTCTTGCTTGGGCGTCGGCCACCATGGAGAAGAAGAAAAGAAGAAGAAGAGAGAAGAGAAGAGAAGGGAGAAAGAAAAGATAAGGAAAAAGAAAAAGAAAGGAAAAGAAAAAGAAGAGAAGGGGGATGTGATGGGGAGGTGACTGGGCCCATGTGGGCTTGGTCGGCGCTGGAAACGATGGGAAAGAAAGGAAAAGAAAGGAAAGAAAGAAAGAAAGAAAAGCAAGGATTCAAAAAATAATAATATAATATTGGGGTCGGCAAATATCGACTGTCCCCGAAAAATCCCCAAAAATACCCAGAGGTAGAAAACATTATCCTAAGGAATAATACGAAATTGGTTTTCAGAAATAAAATCTCATTTTCAAATTAAAAATCCGGAAGTCAACCGCCGATACCGGTCTACACCGGGTCGGCCGGATATTGATAAATTCCGAAAAATCTCAGAAAATGTATTAAAGAATAAAATATGATTTTAAGAAGTAAAGTGAAAGCGGAATTCAGAAATTCAATTCTGATTGTAAACTAAAAATCCTGGAATCAACCAGCGATACTGGCCGACACCGATTTTGAAGGTTTTCAATTTAATTCAGGAAATTTCAGAAAATCATAGAAAATCTAAAATATTGGAAAACGATGTTTAAAACTGAAATCGGTCAAATCTAAATACCAGAAAAACCAAATCGAATAATACCCTAGGATCGGGTCCTCGGTTCAGATTAGGGCTGACTCCGAGTCCGTGAATCCGGATCCAAGACAAAACGATCATATAAATAATTTATAATACAAACAAATATAGGAAGTAAATCGAAAAATACGATCGAAAAATCTGAATACGCAACTAAGTACGTATTCTGGGAGCGGGGTGTTACAGGTTTATTGTCACATCAAAAGGGATTCATCTTGACCCAGACAAAGTTAAAGCCATCCAGAGCATGCATCCACCGAGGAACCTCAAAGAGCTTAGAGGCTTGCAAGGCAGGCTGGCTTATATCAGAAGATTCATTGCAAATCTCTCAGGCCGCTGTCAACCGTTCACCCGACTCATGTAAAAGGGTGCTTCCTTTGTATGGGATCAAGCTTGTCAAGAAGCTTATGAAGACATCAAGAGGTACCACACAAAGCCTCCAGTCTTAGTAGCTCCTAAATCAGGGAAACCATTCTTGCTTTATGTAAAAGCCCTGGACTACTCCCTCGGTGCCCTCCTCGCTCAAAAGGACGACAATGGCCACGAGCAGGCCATTTATTATCTGAGCAGAACTCTCATAGGAGCGGAATCTCGCTACAACCCTATCGAGAAAGAGTGTTTAGCTCTCGTCTTCGCTGTTCAGAAGATACGACATTATTTGGTCAGGCAGACCATACATGTCATCTCTAGAGTAAACCCATTTCGTTTTCTTATGACGAAGCCAGGATCATTGAATTCAAGATTGGCTAAGTGGGCACTTTTTTTATCTTAATACAACATGATCTTCACCCCTCAGAAGGCGGTTAAAGGCCAGGCCCTTGCAGAGTTCTTGGCTGCTCATCCAGTTCCGGAACATTCAAAACTTCACGAAGATATCCTGATGAAGTCTTCGAATCTTATGCAACCTCAGAAGAGAAAGTGTGGCAGATGTTCTTCGATGGAGCATCGCGAATGGACCCTAAAGGCAAGATTATCACCGGAGTGGGGGTTGTGTTTATCTCCCCGCAGAACCATGTTCTTCCCAGAGCATTTTCTTTGACAGAATCATGCTCCAACAATGTAGCAGAATATAATGCTCTGCTCATCGGTCTTCAACTCGCCCATGGAATGGGGGTACGCTACCTCGAAGCCTATGGCGATTCAAAACTGATCATCAATCAGGTTAAAGGCGAATACGAGGTCCGCCACGAAGACTTGGTACCCTATTACCACACAGCCATTGAATTGGCCAACCTATTTGAAGGCTTCTACATTGGGCACGTGTCTCGATCTCAAAATACCAAGGCAGACGCCCTTACTGCATTAGCAACGACACTAGCCTTGCCAGCCGACACTGAGTATCACCTCACAGTCGCAACTCGATATCTTGTATGCTCCAAGCACATGCTAAGAACTCGAGAAGTCTATAATGTCTCCACGGATCTTGAGCCAAGAGACTGGCGCTTTCCTCTCATCGACTATGCTTTGCACGGTCTGCTTCCAGACGATCCTAAGGAAGCGGCGTCCATCAGACGAAGGTCTCTCCGTTTCTACTACGATCCAACCTTGAAGACACTCTACCGTCGTTCATATGACGGTGTCCTCCTCCGTTGCCTTTCCAATTCAGAGGCACACGAAGTGCTTAAAGAAGCACACGATGGCATTTGCGGAGCTCATCAGTCAGGTCCGAAACTCAAAGACAGGTTGCATAGGCTTGGATACTATTGGCCAACCATGATAGCCGACGCCATCCAATATGCACGAAGGTGTAAAGCATGCCAGATCCATGCAGACTTCATACACCAGCCTTCAGATTTGCTCCACCCAACTGTTGCTTCGTGGCCATTCGAAGCATGGGGAATCGATGTCGTAGGGCCAATCAGCCCCTCTTCGACAAGAGGTCACCATTTATCTTGGCAATAACCGACTACTTTTCAAAATGGGCGGAAGCTACACCATTAGCTGAAGTCAAAATCTCTAATGTGGTTAACTTCATCAAACACCATGTCATCTATCGATTTGGTGTCCCTAGACGGATCATCCACGACAACGGTCCATAATTCATAAGCCAAGTATTCTACCGGTTCTGCGATAGATACTGAATTCAGAATGTGGCTTCAACTGCCTATAATCCCGCAGCTAATGGCTTAGCGGAAGCATTCAACAAGACGATCATCAAGCTACTCAAGAAGTTCGTCTCCTCGAATAAGCGGGATTGGGACGAAAAGCTTGGCGAATGTCTTTGGGCCTACCGGACCACGGTTCGAACACCGACAGGTAATACGCCTTTTTCCCTGGTATATGGGTGCGAAGCAGTCATCCCATTGGAAATCCAGATGCCGTCATTGCGAGTAGCTCTGACCACTAAATCACATCAGAAGACAATGATCGGTTGCGTCTTCAAGAGCTCGAAGCCCTAGATGAGAAGCGGCTACAAGCGCAGCAACATATTGAGCTATATCAAGCTCGAATCTCAAAAGCCTTAAATAAGAAGGTCAAACAGAGAGTCTTCCAAAAAGGAGACCTGGTTTTAGCCGTCAGACGACCAATGATTATGACGCACAAGACCAAGGGCAAATTTCAGCCTAAATGGGAAGGACCGTTTGTAATAGAAACAGTCTATTCAAACGGAGCATACCGCCTCGTGATTGTAGATGGCGACCTACTCATGATGCCGATCAATGGCAAGTTCTTAAAAAAGTATTATCCTTAATCAAGGATTCTTCTCATGATCAAGTTAACATTACACCTCTGATCAAGATCTTCGTGTCCAAAGTACACACAAAGAGAGCCTTTCTCTTCCTCCAAGCGAGATAATACAACAGTAAACCAGTGGGAACCTGGTCACGTACTGGCTGTCCCGAAGGAGAATCAAGGTTATGCATATATTAACTAGATAATCCGACATCCTTAACGATTAAGGATAGAGGAAAATGTTGGCCTGTAAGCCCAACATAAATCCTTAACAACTCATCATGCTGAGGGAAATAGCATGGCTAGCCCAACTCAAACGGTCGTTGGTAAAGGCATATCAAACCCGTTGACAGCTGAGGGTTTGCTAAAAATCCTAAGGGACCCGTTCCCATTTGATTCCCTCTCCAAAGTCACTTACTAATTCTCATCCATAGAATGGTAAGACCATATATACATTTCGCTGTTACGTTAACATTAAACCTATGACAGCAATTCCCTCGTTTCTCCCCGTGAGAACGAGACCTCCAAAGTCACTTACCAATTCTCATCCATAGAATGGTAAGGCCACAAATATATTCCGTTGTTACGTTAACATTAAACCTATGACAGTGATTCTCTCGTGAAAACGAGACCTATTCCCAAATTCCATCACCAATTTTTGAGCTTGGTGGCGTCTCAACCAGTTATGTCATTGCGACCTCTAAACTGGCAGACAGCCAAGTCTCAATTTTGAGCTTGTTGACATTTACAAAAGACAAGTCTCAACCTTGAGCCTGTTGACATTTATAAAAGACAGGTCTCGATACTTGTTGACATTTACAAAAGACAAGTATCACCAATTTTTGAACTTGGTGGCGTCTCAATCGGTTATGTCATTGCAACCTCTGAACCAGCAGACAGCTAAGTCTCAACTCCGAGCCCTGTTGACATTTACAAAAGACAGGTCTCGATACTCGTTGACATTTACAAAAGATGAGTGTCACCAACCTTGAGCTTGGTGGCGTCTCAATCGGTTATGTCATTGCGACCTCTGAACCAGCAGACAGCTAAGTCTCAATTCCGAGCCCTGTTGACATTTACAAAAGACAGGTCTCGATACTCGTTGACATTTACAAAAGACGAGTATCACCAATTTTGAAGCTTGGTGGCGTCTCGATCGGTTATGTCATTGCGACCTCTGAACCAGCAGACAACTAAGTCTCAATTCCGAGCCCTGTTGACATTTACAAAAGACAGGTCTCATCTTTCGATCCGACAAGGACCGGCTTCGGGCTTGGTGGCGTCTCAACCAGTTACGTCATCGCGACCTCAGAACTGACAGATAGCCAAGTCTCATCATCCAACCCAACAAGAACTATGTTCTCAAGAAATCGCAATACAATTCAAAAATGGCGTAGAAGCACGGCACGTTCATTTCAATACCGTAGCAGGTCGCCCTGACGGCCTCATAGAGGTTCAGCCTCTCCAAATCCTCCTCAAAATGAGCGAGGATGTATACAGTTAAATCCCCCCACCACGTCTTCGGAGGGTGAATCCAGCCTGGAGCCCTGAAATCAGTGGCCGGATAGTTCCCATTAAGCTTGAAGAATTGGTTGCCAAAGGTCAACGCCACTGCAGGATTTTCTCCCACTGGGATGTCTCGCGACACATTCCCAGGATGTAGACCCATTATACAACAAGGAGGCCCCGCTCTTGCATAACCAGGAGACTAAAGCATCAATCTCCCTATGTGGACGGAGTCGGTATTTCGGCTCACATCCCATGCCATCTTATGAGCCTGTGTCACACACTGGAAGGAAGACAGAGAAAAATGCCGCTTGTTGGATGGAAGGTAAAACTTCTCATTGTCCAACCGAAAAATCTATTGCCCTTCTCCTGCATGTAGTTGGTGATCAAGATCTGGCGCGGCGTCCCCAAACATGAAGTCAGGCTTCCTATAAGACTGACGGTCAATGTCTTCAAGAGGAGCTGTGGTCAGGATACTCCTCGTGGTATATTGATCACCACTATGAATGAGCGTGTCCCGAACGATGGAGCTTCGCTCACTAAACAGAGAAGCTTTCCCTTGAAATTGCAAGCTGATGTTTCCATCAACTCCGCTGGTCGTCCCAAACAGATTGTTCAAGGGACCGGGAATGTAGTGCACTGCAAGAACAAAACGAACTATGATTAGTTCACCAGCCAAGCGAACATGAAGACATAAATTTCACCAAGGCATAGTCTCGCCCAGTGAGCAAAGCCGGCAAAGCGATAGCTTCAACAAAGCTTAATCTCGCGGACAAGTCTGCATTTTGCAGAAAATGCCCAAGTATTAACTTCGCTTAAGCAGAAAGTGGTATAGCCCTAAGGGCTGACGTCATCAAAAGGGCAATATTGTCAAAAATTAACATTAATCCTTTGCAGCCATGATTGAGGGGACAGACCCATATCCTGTTGTTCAACAGGATGAAGACAGTCTAAGGGATAGCTTCGCCTAGAAGCTTAAAGAAGAACTCTTCAGTTCTTGAATTCCCGTTCGAGAAAATAAGGGAAATGCAGGGAAACGGATTCCCTAACAATAACAGATCATGCTCGATCGTTCTGGATTCATCCAAAGATAGCCAAATATCGGCTTTAAAATAGAGACGGCAGTCTCTAATCAAAAGGGGAAGTCCCTTACCAGCAATTGGTCGTTCGATGACCGGAGGAGGAGAAGGACCCTCCGCTGCAGAAGTTGCTACTTCTTTCCCCGCTCGTCTCTTGGGCGCCATTGAAGAACTACGGAAGTTCTTGAACTCTTGAATAAGGAGGAAAGAAAGAAGAAGAAGAGTCAAAAGTCTCTAAAAATTTTGAGTAAAGAGATCTGCTCTTTCTCAGCCCGATCGGGCTTTTATAGGCCAATCAGCACCTGAAACGATGCCTCGTAAATAGTACAGGTTGTCGTTTCAAATTAATTCGAAACGCCGCCTAAAGCGCCTTCCCGAGAAGCGCTGATTCAGCACTAAGGCTTAACCTCGCCAATGAGCCAAAGTGCGGACTTCGCACGAGTTCATCAAGAACTTCGCCAAAAAGATTGCCTTAGCCCACTAAAGGCACAGTTCGCCGACATGCCAGCATCGTGCGAAGCTCATTCAAAAAGGACCCTGTCCTTAACTCTGCACAAAGTTTAGCCCCGCTATGGCCAAATTCTCAATGAAGGCAGGCTAAAATCAGATGAGCAGAAAATGAACTTTTATTGATTTAAAAGGAAAGGTACATTGATACTACATCAAAGTTGTATTTCATACAACAGATTCAGTTGCTCAGCAAGATTATTTGCGCAAAAGGCATACAAGTGGTTTTATCTGCTTCCAAACCAGACCAACTGGACACAAAAGGCCTTCCTCCTGCACAAGGCCGTAACCAGTTGTGCCACGAGGACAGGGCCATAATTTTTCACATAATGGCAGATTTTGCCACCAGGAAGCTGGATCACCTTTGATGAAAATTGGCAATGAACTTATCGCCGCCAACACGATAGATCACCTATAATGGGAATTGGCAATGATGTCAGTGATCTTATAGGTGTGACGTCCACTTTCCCGAAGTGGATCATCTCAGATAAGCGGCCATCAGCCTCACCTCAGAACGAATCATCTCGGATAAAAGACTGCCAACAGCCTCTGGGACACACATCGGCTGCCCCAAGTTGTTCCTCCTGCTTAAAAGTAAAGCTTCAACTGGGGAAGCGTAAGGAAACTTTTCGGTCTCTTTCATCAAGACACAAGATCGACGAACATAGCTCATTGCAATGCAAAATCAGAACAGATTAGTAGTTACACACGGAAGACACTGCAAAAGCGCTAAAGCCGAATTCTTTAGAGCAAAGCAATCCGATTTCAGTTGAAGCAGAGGATAAGCCTCGCTCCCACAGCAGTGATGGGCTAGCTCAGCAAACGCCAAGTCCTAGCCTTGCCTATATGGCTAAGCCAGACTGATCCTATGGGACACAGTCTTAGCCTCACCTATATGGCAAGACTGGCTCAACCTTGAAGATATCAGGTCCCAAGTTCTGCCTATGTAGCGGACTTAACATACTGTGATCTTTCTCTGATCAAGTCAAGATGATAGCTTCGCTGGAAAGCTATGCTGAAATCCTTAACATGCAAGCAGCCAATTGCAAAATGAAGAACAAGGGAAACTAATCCCTGAAGCAGCTGTTAAAGCTAAATTAAGGGAGATGAATTCCCTAAAATCGGTGAAGTCGTTGAATGATCAAGACTTACCGGTCCTTGGCCGGGTAATAACCAGAGTGGGCATTCCCACTAATTTAGAGATCTGAGTATCTCTCTCAACCAAGAGAAGAGAAGAAGAAGAGCAGATCACTTCTCTTCAGAGGACCTCAAGCGTCCTATTTATACGCCTCATGGCCTGAGCGCTGCCACCTCAAGCGTGGAAGCACGAGCGCATTTAAGGCATTTACTACGCTTTGAGAAAAGGGACGGTTTCCCTTGGAACCGTACAAAGGGAGAAACGTCTCCCTCATAAAGACACTTATTGCGCTTTGAAGAAAGGGAATATCCTCCCTTGGAAACATGCAAATCGGAGAATATCTCCCTCGATCAGCACGAAGAAAGGAGTAATCCTCCTCGTAACTGGTTCACGGCAGTTGGCCTCGGGAAAGCGACGAACGCTCCAGGGCGAACGTATCTCCAGAAGCCCAGATGCAAAGCTACCTAGCCGCGAAGCTACCCGCACGCGAAGCTATTCAGAGTCACGAACCTCTGTGCGATTCCTCAGCAAATCTACATCCCAAAGCAGGATCCAAAGCGAAGCTGAACTCAACCATCATGGCGACGTTCATACTCCACACACCACCGATCAAAGCAGTTCAAAGTATTTCAAAGTCTGAGCCATTGCAGACTTCTGAAAACTTTGAAGGGGGTCTTGTTGACACTTAAAAAAGACAAGATTCTCATTGGTCCGAACAATGTCTAAACTTGTTGACATTTACAAAAGACAAGTGACAGACGAGCTGAAGACCAGTTTTCACCCATCTCCGAGGGACAAGGAAGCAATTTGGACTCCACTAATCCAGCAAGCAGACAGTGAACCCGATTGTTTCTAAACAGACCTCAGCAGGTCTAAGATGCTAGCACCTAGCATTACATGAGCCCAAAGGAATAGCCTCGCCTAAGAGGCTAATATCACTCGACTTCGCCTCGAAGCCATCCAAAGCCTCGCCAGGAAGCTAACTCGCAACTTTGCCACAGAGGACTTCCAGCTCCGCCAAAGGGTTTCTTTCGGACTTCGCCAGAAGCAGCCTCTAGCTCCGCTACGAGCTCAATGCGGCAGCTCCGCCATTGGTCTCCTATGGTCAACCTTTGACCAATCAAATCTCCAGATGACATCAGATCTAATCGGATCAAATTCAATTAAGATCAAATCAGAGATCAAATTTGGCAGTTGATTGCCACAATCTCTTGACTCTCCTAAAACGAGTAAGAAGATCAGGGGAAATCCTCCAACGATATGGAAAGGATCAAGAAGATCAACCGACCTGCCATTTCTAACTTCGCAGAAGCTGATCTTAGCCTCGCAGTAAGGCTACTTTCCGGATTCAAATAGATTCGATTCAATCTGTTTCTATATTTTCAAGGGACGATTATACCCTTACTCTCCCTATAAATAGCCCACCAGGGGCACAAGGGAAGAAGAACCAAGTAGAAGGTCGGATTTTCTGAGAAGACTCCACAAGTAGAGACTTCTTCAAAAAGTACTGTGTGCTCTCGAATTCAGAGATCTTTTAGAGAATTGCTTTCTCTATCCAGGGTGTTGATACCCTAACGTCGTCCTTCCTCTCAAGGAATCTCCGGAACCAGGCGAGAAGGAATTCCTAATTGAAGGCAATTTTGAGAAGTAGCAAGAGGGTTCTACCAACCTTCTATCTCTGATTCCCGGAACCAGGCGAGAAGGGAATCTCATCGCTCGCATCGTCAAAGGGACAAAGTGGTCGCGCGCTGACCAGACTCCTATCGGCACACTTCTCCAGAATCTCTGAGGAGATCTACTTGTAATCTTTTTAAGAATACTTGTAATTTAGCTCCTCAAATCCTTTTTTGTAAGTTTTCCCCTTTTGTAAATATAAATGGAAAACATTGCTAAACCTTGTTAAATATTATGTTGGCTTGTTTTTTGTTTCTCTGTTCTTGTCGTGTGTGTACTTCTCCGCTGCATCTCTCTCTATTGGTGTATTCTTTATTGGTTATTGCCTCGTGCGCAACAAAATCTACCAACAAGCCAACTTTTTTCTTGAAGATTGCTAGTCTGCTTGACAATTTTGTTGATGTCGATGATGACAAAAGTGGCCTATTAGAGCCACAATTTTGTGAAGACTAATCACTTTTTTGTTTTGCCCCCCCCCCCCACAAAAAAAAAAGAAATGTAATAATTATTAAAAAAACACGGTTAGTCAAGTAAATTTAACTATTCCGTTTAATTTTCTTCACTACGTTGAAGACATCACTCTCGGGTCCGTAATTTGGCGCATTCTACTGATTGAGTCCAGCGTGAAGGGATTATTGGAAGGTGCATCTACCTGCAACATGAAATTGGGTGAACACGACGTTCTGGACAAGAAGAAAGTGAAATTCAGCACCACTGCTCACCACTCTGAAGGTCTTTTTGATTATGTTCACGTAAGTATCTGGGGACCTGCTAAGACTGCATCGCTTGGAGGTCATAGGTACTTTGTCTCTTTTATTAATAATTTATCTAGACATTGTTGGATATATCCCATGAGATAAAGGTATGAAGCCCTAGGTATGTTGGTAAAGTGAAATGATATAATTGAGAAGCAGACTAGTAGGAAGATCAAAAAGGTACAAATTGATAATGTTGAAAGATACAAAAATAATCCCTACGATTTGGCCAGAACACTGGTATTGGTACTCACTTCACAGATGGATAACATGGATTGGCTAAGGAGATAAACCGTTCCTTACTGGAGAAGGCTTGGTGTTTGTTGTCTAATACACAATTAAACAAATCATTTTGGCTAAGGCGATTGTGTATGCTAGCCATCTCATAATTGAATTCTCATCGACTGCGATTGGAGGTAAAACTGCTCTGAAAGTTTGGTCTGAAAAAACTACTCAAGATCATGGTTTGCTGCGGTATTTGAAAGTCCGGCCTACTTTAGTGTCAAAGATGGCAAGGTGAATCCGCGAGTAAATAAGTTTGTATTTTTGGGTGTCAAAAGAAATGTGAAAGATTACAGATTGTGAGAACCCGAAAATAAGAAGATCGTATTGAGTTAGCATGTCACATTTGATGAGACTTCATTGTTGAAGTCTACCGTCTCTCAGCAGGTGAAGAGGATGAAGACCAAGAACGTATCGCAGCGGGTGGAGGTTGATGCTACTCTACCATCTCTAGTTGGTTCGGTATCAGTGAGGACTTTATCGGATGTGACACCGGGCGGAGATCATGCAGCGAGTTTTGATGCTGAACAGGTTGAAGACATTGATGAGAATATCTAATTATTTGCAGCTATAGGAACCAAGATAAAGCCACAAAGGTGGATGAAGAAGCATGAATCTCAAGCTTGTTACTGTGACAAGCTCAATTTGAAGGCCATTGTTCTCCATAACAGTAGTAAGGAGGTTCATATGACTCAACCAGTTCAGTTCAATGTGGAAGATTCAATCACAAGTGCTTGAGCTTGATGAAGCTCATTTTAATGAACTACAGTTGGCTTGATCCCTTGGGCAAGGTACGTAGGTAGCCGTAAAGGCACAACCATTTGGTGATGCAACCCGTATGAAGTTATATGGTGTATTTGAGTTCTCGAGAAGCTGAATGGGACTTCATGTAGAGGTGAAGAGTTGGACTTCACGTAGAGATGAAGTGTTATAATCTCGATGAACGTTTAATCATCTGGTGTGAAGATAGTTGAGCTTGCATAAAGGGGTGTGCATCCAATTTGCTAAAATCGATGATGATGTTTGGTGTGCTCTACTCAAATTTGGTTGGATCGTCTTGAAAACATATGGACTGGAAAGAGCCAGTCAGTTGGAGAGTCAGTGTTGGCTCATGATGGGTTCTTCTTGAGGTTATTTGGAATAAAGTTCTATTAAGTTGCTCAATAAGAGACACATTCGTTGGTCGGCTCATATGGTATTTCTCTTCGATGGAGTGGTGGGAAAACATGCATGGTGCATTCCGTTTGGATAGCTGAGCTGAACTTGGAATCTTACAATTGATATTGGAGTCTGTAGAGCGTTGCCAGAGGGGACGAAAAACTCAATTTGGATCTAGTGTGACAAGTGAAAATCATTTGTATTGTACTGGCGGTTCATTTTGAAGGAACCAGTTTCGTCTGTTGGCCAAGTCGAGATCGTGTGTCAATTTCGCCGAGATCGTGTGTCGATTTCGTTTGGAGCGCTCAAGCCGAGATTGTGTGTCGATTTCGCCAGATGTTTGCTGGAGTTTGGCTCAGATTTGAGAAATCTTCACCGAGATGGAGAATTGTAGGGAGACACGGTAAAATCTTGTTGAAAGGGTTTGTTAAACTCTGTTGAAAATTAGCCAAAGATCGTTGCAATCAATAGGATCGAATACGAAAGCGTATCGATCGTATCAAAGTTGGATTGCGCAGGTGGGAACTAAGTATAGTCGACTAGGTTACAAGATTAGTCGATTAATGTGACAAATAGAGAGTTGAAAGTTTCTGTTTCATTACAGACTAGTCGATTAATCTATGTATTAATCGACTAATCAAGATTATAAGTCGATTAATCGATATTATAAGTCGACTAACTCTATTGCATGACATGTTTTCAAATCTGATTCAGAATCCGTTTCTGATCCGATTTTAGTGTTTTTGGTTTTCTTTTCTTCGTAGATTCTTTGGTTATATAAGGAGGGGTAGTGTTTCCAATATTTGAAACATGTAATTGATTAAATTCAATAAGAACTTTCTCCCCTTACTCCGAGGACGTAGGCAAATTGCGAACCTCGTTAAATATTGTGTTGGCTTGCTTTTTTATTTCTCTGTTCTTATCGTGTGGGTACTTCTCCACTGTATCTTTCTCTATTGGTGTATTTCTTATTGGTTGTTGCTTCGTGTGCAACAAAATCTACCAACAAGTCAACTTTTTTCTTGAAGATTGCTAGTCTGACTTGACAATTCTGTTGACGTTGGTGATGACAAAAATGGCCTATTAGAGCCACAATTTTGTGAAGACTAATCACGTCTTTTCTTCACTCTTCAAAGGCTGGAGAATTTTATTTTGGAAACAAATGTCTCAAAAACAGTTAAGGGCCATTTCAATACTTTTTTCTGTGGGTTTTCCTCTCGTTTCTGAAAATTCAAGTGTCAAGGGCTATCAATTTATGAGATTGGCTTTTCAGCATTTACCATGAGCTGTCTAAAAGAGAGATGTTATCGTGATTATATGATCCCTGATGAAGACATGTTTGTAATTTTCGAATTTACCACATATTTCTAATGTAGCTAATTCTATTAGTCTTATTTACTCAGATAATTTTGTAAATGTCGTAATTCATTCCATGTTGTCACCGAATAGATTCTTGACAAGTCTAATGCTCATGTGGTTAAGTCAAAACCACAAACACAATTCTGATAACGTGGGTAAATAATTAACTCCTCAAGGTAACAAACTCAAAAGATTTTATAATAGTAAAAGTTAAACTGTAACAAATATGATTTTAGCTATTGTGTGCACAGTCACTGATGTACCGATTTGTCTATTACAAATCTGTCATTTTATTTGAGTGGAGATAATTTGTGAATCAACCTTCTCCTATTTGTTTTAGTTTGAAAAAAAAATTGAGTGATTAAATCAAATAAAATTATATTATCAATTGATTCTTGATTATTCATTTATTTTAAGTTCCAATAAAATATGATTTAATTGCTAAACACTATCAATATTTAGCTGTGACTTTGATTTTTAAATCATATCTCTTTATTAAAATTAAAATTTTAATATATTTACTAATTTTAGTTAACTTACAAACACTTAGTCCTATTTAATTTAATCAAAATTATTTTTTACTATTTAGATTTTAACTTTATTAACATAATTTTTTTATTTAATAAACTTTATCAATTTTATTTAATGAGATATTAATAGTTAGAATTATATTAAATTATAAGAATATATTATTATTTTGTGAGGCTATATTCATTGCAGCTTTCATAATTTTAAGATAATAGAATTAGGAAAAAAATTATTTAAGTTGTGGAAATAAATTTGACCATTCCCAATCGAAGGCATCACTCCCTGAAGCGAAATTTGACGCATCATGACTTTGACCCCACGCATCAATCAAATGAGTCTGAACCTCTTATCTTCAGTCATCAAAGACTGGAGAATTTTATTTTGGAAATCAACGCCTCAAAACCGAAACGTTTTCTCAAGTTTTGTAGAACTTTAGGGCCATTTCGGGGCCTGTTTGGTTGCAAGTAAGTGAGCGGAAGAAAATAAGGAAGTATAATTACTCACTTCTCTATCTATCTAAATATTGGAAAAGAAAAAAAAAAGAAAATCTCTTTTTCTTTTATCTTTTCTCTTTTACACAACCATTTCCTCATTTTTAGAGTGCTACAATTAATTTTGTGATCATCTAAATCTCATTTGTAATAAATTATAGCACAAAACAGTTAATTTTTTGACGATATAAATCTCACTTGCATTCTAATTACAGTCTATTTTTTATTTTTTTTAATTAATTTTTATTTTAATATTATTTTACGATCAACTTTGTGGTCAACTTTTCTACTTTCACTTTCACATTACCATCCAAACACCGAAAAAGATAAAACATTTTTCAAATCACACTTCCCAATAACATTCAAATACCGAAAAACTTACTAACCAATTCTCAAGTTTCAAAAAAAATTATTACTACTTTTTCAATTCCTCAATTCCTCATTTTCACCCTTAACTAAACAGGCCCTGAACCTCTTATCTTCAGTCATCAAAGACTGGAGAATTTTATTTTGGAAATCAACGCCTCAAAACCGAAACGTTTTCTCAAGTTTTGTAGAACTTTAGGGCCATTTCGGGGCCTGTTTGGTTGCAAGTAAGTGAGCGGAAGAAAATAAGGAAGTATAATTACTCACTTCTATATCTATCTAAATATTGGAAAAGAAAAAAAAAGAAAATCTCTTTTTCTTTTATCTTTTCTCTTTAGACAACCATTTCCTCATTTTTAGAGTGCTACAATTAATTTTGTGATCATCTAAATCTCATTTGTAATAAATTATAGCTCAAAACAGTTAATTTTTTGACGATATAAATCTCACTTGCATTCTAATTACAGTCTATTTTTTATTTTTTTTAATTAATTTTTATTTTAATATTATTTTACGATCAACTTTGTGGTCAACTTTTCTACTTTCACTTTCACATTACCATCCAAACACCGAAAAAGATAAAACATTTTTCAAATCACACTTCCCAATAACATTCAAATACCGAAAAACTTACTAACCAATTCTCAAGTTTCAAAAAAAATTATTACTACTTTTTCAATTCCTCAATTCCTCATTTTCACCCTTAACTAAACAGGCCCTGACCCTCTTATCTTCAGTCATCAAAGACTGGAGAATTTTATTTTGGAAATCAACGCCTCAAAACCGAAACGTTTTCCCAAGTTTTGTAGAACTTTAGGGCCATTTCATAATACATTTCCGTGGTCTTTTCTCTTATTTCTGAAATTCAAGGTCATGATGAACTGTGAATTTAGAAATTGACTCAGCTGCCTCGTGAGAAGGGCGTGTCAATTACCTTAGAAATATTGGTAGCATATTTTGAACGTGTATTACATCTAACAAAAAGGCAAATGTCGTATTTTATGCTCCATGTGTACAAATGTTCCTTAAATACAAATTAAAGGACATTAGTTCATCTTTTATTAACACACACATATATGAAGCGAGTCCGAGTGCGAATCATTTCCACTCAATTACAATCATACATCATTTGAATATACGATCTATTACGTTGAAGTTGATCTATATTACTTTAAGTATCTATAAATCAAAAATATAATATTTTAAATACTTTTTGCCTTGACATTAAGTAAAAAAAAACGGACGGGCTATATAGTGAGTTTGTTAGTTTAACGGTGCAGAACATTAAAAACTTAACAAAAATTGGTTTGTAGGGATTTTTAAATGTTAAGATTATGATTAAATGGCCGGATCGAGAATTTGTATGTCTAAAAATATAGATCTTACCAACTCATTACTTTCGGCTATCCATTTTGCACCACTTGATGTAAGAAGAAAAGGTATTCAAAACACTTGAGTATTAATTTTTAGTTACTTTGAATAATAGTGATCAACTTCAACGGACTAGATCTTATATTTGAAAAATAATATAGACTGACTTTAAGGAGTAAATCTTGTATTTAAATATATATTTATGTGAGAAAGATTAAGACACGAATCAAAAGTCTATCTCTTTCTTTATCTCTCCCTATATATTTAAACCTGTGATTGATTCCAAAATAAATGAGCCATTGGCCCTTGCTGGCATCAATGCCACAAGGTGTTTCAGGCTTTCATATAGATGTCAAGGTCAAATTAATTTCTAATATCATAATTAAAGATCGAATATAGTTTTCAAAGAGAAACCCCATTGTCTGATTGCATCACTCACATTTTTTTTCCCCTCCCCTCCTTTCCTTTTTCTTGCATCAACAAACAAGACTATAAACCTGCGAAAATGCTGGCATGTGTGCGTCACTTGAATCCATATGTGATTTACATTTTTAATTTCATTATTATTATAAATTAAATATAAAATTTTAAAAAAAATAAATTTAATTTCTTGTACACGTAGAAACTGGCTCTGACTTAAAGTTAAGTTAATTAGGGACTAATTTTTTCGCTCGTCAGCATCATGGGATTCCTCAGGATTCATGAATGTATCCTCGCCAGCTTTTGAAACATGCTGCCTTAATTGTATAAGTTAAGAAACAAAAGCTCAGAGGGTGGAGGAAAACATGCATGCTGGTGTTCATGAAGATTAATGTCACGCAAACAAATATGAAGTTATAAATTATGCATACTTTTTAGAATATAAAAGGAAAATGAAGACAAGTGCTTGCTTCCCTCAAAAAGATAAAAAAAAAGACAAAAGTCTGCATATATAAAAATATTTATTGTCTGCTGCTCAATATCTTTTTTTAAATAAACAAATTATTGAAATTTATGGCACAGCATCGAGGAATAGTAAAATTGCGAACAAATATATATTTGGTATATTTTAGTACTCCCGTAATCTAAGCTATAGTGCTAAAGTAGTGGTACTAAAAGAGAAATAAAAAGAAGAAAAAAACAAAGAGAGAAAATGACATATATAATCTATTTTTTTAAAGAAAACATATATCTCATTTTTGTATATGTAGTGGTTGATTTTCGACCTTTTCGAGGTCACGACACTTGTCCAACCAGCTTCAAACAAGAGAGTAACACGTGGACGCTTCGGAGCCATTAAATAAGAGTCTCATCCAATTCAAACTCTGAACAGTTCCGGTGGTTAGAAGAAGGAGACAAAATCAGTTATGAGAATTCCTATTTCTAAGTTAAATCTCCACTCAAATCGATGGTTAACAGCTCAGGAACGGATCAACCATATCAATAACTGGACATAGACTACCAAATAAAGATAAATACTCGTTCAACCAATTCAAATCAAGATGTTTGGCTTTAACTGTCTCTGAGATAAGCGGTTAAATAGTTAAAAAAAAAAACTGAAGTCTGCAGCCTTATTCAACAGACACTATCTGTAAAAATAACACGCCCCTTCCAACGTGAAGGAGGAGAATTCAAACCAGAGAAACCCTAGTTCATGAGATAGAACGACTCACCATTATATTTTTTCTGAATTACAGTGTAATTCTCTCTCTATCTCTCTGTGGTTTTTCCTCTTTGAATTTCTACGTAAATCTCTGTGTTTGTATTGATTTAATTCCTACAATTTACTGATTAATCCTACATATTTTGATACGTGAATAAATTCTCTTGAAATTATCCACAGCAGTTTAGTACAAAGTTGATCGATACTAAAAATAAAGAAAGAAAGAAAGTAATAGTAAATACAAAAAAAAAAAAAACTAGTAATAATGTTGACCATAGAGGACCGAAATGAGGACAAAAGAAAAACCTTCATTGGTTGACGGCATAGATTAAAAAAAAAAAAAAAAATCAAATTTTAAATATGAGCGCAATATTTGTAAATTCACCTATACAGGGATATCCTAGTTCTTTTCTAGAACAATTAAATGATTTAGTAATTACATGCTTAATTATTTTCTAATTCAGGTGTGAGAAAAATTTAAAGAAGCGCTTGACAAAAGTGTGGACCCCATGCGCTCATGATCCTAGGCGTGGAGTTGGCTCGCCAGCACAGTTGGCAATTGATGCCCAGGACCTCACTTTGTGGACCTAAATCGTTTGTCACGTTGGTAAGCTGGCAAGTTAATATGTACTGACCAAAGGACACGTAATTAATGTTTCCAGACAAAAGAACAAAGGGGAAAAAACGAAATATTTTGTGCCCGTTATTATGGATTTGCTGTTGTATGTTATGGGAGGTGCAGTAGATCCCACGACTGGCCCTCGGCCCACTTGATTCTCTGGCTCACCGACTCCGTGCCGTGCCAAGGTTGGTCGGCTGCATGCGCTTGCTTTCGGACGTTATCTCCCATAACCGTGGACTGTTGGACCCCACACCTAGTGGAGATACAGTGCCAACCTATGATATCATGCCCCTCAGAATATCACAATGTCGATTCTCACGAGAGGGAAAAAAAAAAAAGAAAAACTGGAAATAATTTGCCTCCGCAGGTTAGGCCGTCTGATGGATGAAACTCCATCACAAGCAACTTTTGTGGTGGAGAAAAATTATGTCACAAGTAACTGAACATTCTAGATCGAATATGTCAAATCACATTGAGAAGGAAGACGTTTTTCAGATTAGGACCACCGGTATGATGCCCGCTTAAGACTCTCGGCGTGAGAATCAGTAGTCGGTAAGGGGGATAGACTGGTAGAGGGAAACTGTTGGCGTAATGGTGGTGAACTGGCAGAGAAAATCTATCAGCGTGGTGTGATATGAGCTCTAAGAATTAGGAATGCGAACTCCTTCTTGGAGAAAGAGATGCATTTGAACCTGATATTGATGGTCAAGTGGATGTGGATAGATGCGGATTTTCAACTGTTCAGTTTGAGTCTGCTGATCCTTGTCACTGCTGAAATCATATCAAGGCTGTTAGGATCGGTGTGCATCCCTGAGTGCCTATCTATTTCCTTCGAGAGGCGAAGTAGCTCGTGTAAAGTAATAGAGTAATATGAGCTAAAATATTGGCCAATTCTGCCAATATGTCGAAGCAAAAAAGTGCGTTAAATCCTTGAGGAGGATTCTTCTTCAAGGTTTTATCGAACCGGAGTTCCTTTTGCTTCTATTTGTCTGGCAAAGTAGGTGACTAATTGCCATAGCAGAAAAGGAGTAATTCTAACAACAACTCGGAGTTCAAGTTTCCACCGAAACAATAATCTTTTAAATATGAGAAGGTAGTGGCAATCTTTCATTTGCTTCACAACGGTAACAAACTCAAGTTACCAGAAGTTTGATGCCCCGACGAAGTTGGACGTACAAATGACTCCAACTACTATCTCTTCCATAGGATGGTTCACCATCCTACCAGCAAATGCTTCATCCACAAGGATAAGATTCAAGCATTGGTTGGCACTGGTATTTTGACGTTAAAATCAGAATAGAAGAAAGTCGCTGCCAACATGATGACTCTTAATTTCAAGACCTTCTCAAAGATAACTGTCCAGGATGGGTTAACCCCCGTCCCTAAAGTAATATTGGAAGTCATCAATCGTGGCCCAAGGAGCAAGAGACTAGAGGCCTCGTCCCATTGACAACAAAATCCTGGGAGATCACGTGGGTACGCCTGGACATTGTCAAAGACGAGCAATGGGAGTCGAGTCAGGCCAAACTCAAATGTAAATCTTGAAATGTCATCTCCCTTGCACAGGGCGATGACACAACAACAATAGCTTCTCTCATTACTGTTGAAGAGTGCTGAGATAAAATATGTTTGCATTGCATCTAGATTAGGAAACACTTTTGGGTGATTTATAGTTGCTTTAAGTGATTACTTACCTATTTACTTGCACACATCGCACTAAACGACTTAAGGGCAAATCCATAAAAAGGATAAGGTGGAGAAGTCATGACCCTCCCTTAGCCCGCAAACTACATCTTCTCGCTCACTAACACAATCCTAATTAAAATCTGAGTAGACGTTAGCCTTAGAGACATCTCAGACTCAATAGAAGATTGTCCTAAAGAGGAAGTTGTTAGAGTTTGAATCTTGTCAAATCGGTGATTAGGCAAGGGATTAAGAGGCGAAACCTCGAAGAACAGTTTTGACACAATTAGGCCCGTTGCTCTAGCACGGTTACCTACTGTTGATTCTTGCAAACGTTAAGATCGTATCCATGTTGTTAGGATTGGCTTTGTTGCTATCTCCAACTGCTTGCTGAGTTGTAAGGTGGTTTTGGGCGAGGAAGAGGATAAAACCGCATAACAGATTTCATGACTCGAAAAAATTCGCCTCGATCTTTCCATGATGATGGATAAGATCGCCACGTGGCAGGATATTCGGTTCAAATTCGAGTCGGCTCTGGGTGGTTGTGTGACTTCAGACTCCGGAACAAGAGATGTTTTCGAAAGTCAGTATGACTTTGGAGATGTAGTTGAGGGTTGCCGTTAAATTTAGGAGTGGTTGAGATTCCGGAATGAAGACTCTGAGAGCTTTCTCGTATTTCTACCACTGGATACGTGTCGTGACCTTGATAGGGGTCAAATGTTGACCACTATGGACGGGTTATGAAGTACTTTTATATTTGAACTCGAAAAATCAAGAGGTTTTTTTTTTAAGAGATGAAACTCGCCCATCGGGTTTTAGGCAAATTTAGGTTTTGAGCTGGATTCTACTGAGTCCTGGGGGTTGATCGGATTAAATTTTAGAATTGGTAGTTATTGAATTTTTAAAATAAAAGTTTACATGTTTGTTTAAGTTATATAGGATCTAAAGTTAACATCAGTTTCAAAACCCACCACAACATATTGTCAATATATTAATAATGGTAAACTAACTTGAATTTGAATATATCGTGATATTAAGTTTTAGTGTTTAAAATACCTCATTGAAAATGAGAATATATATATATTTAGATAAATAATGAGTTCCAATCTAGGCCACAAGAATCAGACAGGTAGCAGATATATCTAGGCCACAACAATCCACTTGTAATTTCAAAGCTTCATGTTTAGAACACTTGGCATTAATATTTCAATGAAATGTAATTATATATTATCTATTTTTCTTAAGGTGCAATTATATTATTTATAAGGTCAATAACAAGGACAAAACAGTTTGAACAGTTAGGACCCGCAAACCATTTCCCACATTTTTTTTTCAACTAAATTCATCACAGACTCCAACATCTCCCCCAAACTTGCAATCAAGGGTTCATTCAAACTCTCAAGCCCCACAAGCTCAAGCTCTAAAATGTCCATTTCCATCTCCTTTTGTTCCCCCTCGAGGCCACAACCCCTCATTATTTTCTTTTACAAATAATCAAACAAATAATCAAATAACATTTCATGCCAAACTCACGTGGCCCCATGTGAAGCATATAAACAGTTGAGTTTCTGTGCTCATTTCTTAGGAAACAAGCAGGCCATAAAATTTGCCTATAAAAAGCCAGTCCCTCCAGCCATTTTTGCAGACAAACCAACCTTGCTACCTAGCTACAATCAGTAGTACCACCACCGCCACCAACGTTCAGCCAGATTTGCTCTCGTCATGTCTCAATTGTTCCCATGGCTGACCCTGGTCGCCATCATCTGGCTCCAGGCCCTGAGCGGCACCAACACCGACTTCCCGGCCTACTCGACGCTCCTAAAATCGCGCCTCGGCATCACCCAAGTCCAGCTCAACAACCTCGCGGTGGCCTCCGACGCCGGCAAGCTCTTTGGCTGGCTGTCCGGCGTCGCGGCCAGCCACCTCCCCTTATGGTCCGTGCTGGCAATTGGCTCGGCCATCGGGTCAGTTGGCTACGGGGTCCAGTTCTTGTTCCTAGCTAACAAAATTGCGACACTCTCCTACCCGTGGTATCTTTTCCTTCAGGTCCTGGCGGGCAACAGCATTTGCTGGATAAACACCGCCTGCTACGTCTCGTCGATGCGCAAATTCCCGAGGGATCACGGGGTCGTCGTTGGGCTCGCGACGAGCTACACTGGTCTCAGCGCGAAAATTTACATCGCGCTGGCTCAGGTGTTGCTGGGCAAGAATTTCCGTAGCAAGAGTATATACTTGCTGCTGAACGCGGCTGTGCCCGTCCTTCTGGCTGTGGTCACTGCACCATTTCTTAAAGAGTCCAGGCCGGCCGTGGCCGGGAATGGCCGTGGGCTGTTCCTGGCGTTCCTGATCGCTGGCATTACTGGCGCTTACGCCGTGGTGCAGACTCTGGTTCCCGCGCTGGGGACGTCGATCGCGCCTCCGATGATGTTGTTGGTGATGGTGGGGATGGTGGCTGTGGTGCCCTTGTTCAGGGCCGTCGAGATTGTGCGGTCGAGGGAGCGGGTTACGGTGAACGTGGTGGAAGATTTGGAAGTGAGCGGAAGTGAGATGGTGGAAGTGGGGGCCGTAAGTGAGATGGTGGAAGTGGGGAAAACGGTGGGGGAAGAGCATGGAGCGTGGAAGTTGGCCAAGAGTGTGGATTTTTGGCTGTATTTTTTGGTGTATTTGTGTGGAGGGACGATGGGGTTGGTTTATGCCAACAATTTGGGGCAGGTTGCAGGTTCCAGGGGAGTTCAGGAGGCAGTTCTGTTGTCGATCTCCTCCACTTTCGGGTTCTTCGGGAAGCTGTCGGCTGCTCCGTTGTCACTGTTTACAAGGTATGCAACTGCACTTACTGTTTGTATACGTGGTTTATTATACTCTATAGAGGTCTAGTAAAATCACTTACAAACATGAACATAATATGAGAGAGTATCCAGTGCTCTTCAAGCACGTAATGTGTTATTCTGAATATTTAAAAAAAAAAAAAACATTTTGACTGTATACCAACGATTGTTCGATTATAAAAGTTTGAGAGCAACGCGCAACATGAAAATGACGACATGATTGTCATTCTCCCGCATGTCATGTTACATTGGAGAGTCGGCAAAGTTTTCGGGGCTTAATCATTTCGTGTTGGAAAAATATTTTTTCTAAGCAGGAGTCTAAGTGTTGTGGCGTGACATCGTAGCTCCACATTCTTGACGTCATGCTAGTCATTGTATACTTTCGAGTATGTCCACTTTCAAGAAGTATAGTCACCTCAGGAGGACACTACGTTACTGCAAATAAGCTCGTGTTTGGCTCTCGGAGATGGGGGGCAAAAAATTCAAGTAGGGCACATGTTTTGAGATTTTTTTTTTAAAAAAAAAAGTATCAAGTGAGGCTCATGGATAGAGATTCGGTTTATGTGTGTGTGATGTGTGTGTGCCACACACACATATTATGAGAGAGTCAATCCCGTATTGACACGTAAATAAGATGTCGGGTTTTGAGCGGATAAAACTTTAAAGTCTTTGTATCTCTTAAAATATTATAAGAGAGTCAATCTTACGTGTCAACGTGAAATTACCCTCTTATAACATGTGTGTGTGACCCACACACATGAGCCAAACCCCATAAATAATAGTTTTTCGAGCTTTTTCCCAGCACCAATGGGCAGAAATAGCAGAGGGACCACATAAGATTTTTGCGGACCCCATCACAATCATTGTTTTTTTAATATAAACAACCAAACAACACTACATGAGAAACTGACGCGACCTACATGAGAAACTGACGCGACCTCGTGAGACTCATGAACAGTGGCTTCCAGGCTCATTTCTAGAGAAATAAAAAGATCCTAAATATAATGCTAATATATATGTAAGCGTGACATCATAACTGTCATTCCGTTTGTTAGTTATAATGGCATTGATTAAGACTCTGAGCATATAAGGCAGTGCTAAATTAGCTGCCTTGTCTTGCTTTAAGGTATAGACTTGGACTAGTTAAAATCATAAGGGAAATCAACTACCCACATGCATGAATCTCTCCCCACTTATGTAGGGAAAAAAAAAGAGCATCCAGGGGCACGTGAGTGGGTGCTTGTGAGGGATGCATAAACTAGTTGTGCACGCGATGAGAGAGAAAAATATTGACGACTCTAAGATCTCACCCACACGTCACGATCTCATAAGAATAATACTTTCCGTATACGTGGCAAATCGGGAGAGCATCTTGCTTGTCTCTTTAATAGATAAGCAAGCAGAGCGAGACAAGAAAATATTGTGTTTCATACGCAACAGATTATAATTAGATTGAGAGAAATTTATTTTAGAGATATTAAAAAAAAAAGAAAAGAAAAATTAAGTACAGTGCACCTTAATTTTATGCTTTGAGACTTGAGCATCATGTGCTCAAACCTAAGTGCAAGCATAGTTCATGGCTTCTTTGATAATTTTCTACACTTTCTACACTTTCTGATTTATCTTAAGCTTGACTGGACGAGATACTATTAGGTATTAGTGTTACGGTAGCATTATTAATTCTTTAAGTTGGAAATATTCCTAACTTAGAAAAATGAAGCTGTAGTGCTGACTAATTATCGTGACAGAAGCAGCAAGCAATAAGAGTGGGCTACGTCTCAGGCAATGCCCTTTTTCAATATTGAGTGGTACTTAATTAACTAATTTATCAATAATCATAATGATTAAGTAATTAAATATCTGATAATATCCTGGCAAAGTAATTTTACAATTTTTATTCTTTTTATATATATTTTTTAGAAAGACTCGTAAACTTACATCGATAATTTTGTCCTTGTAGGAGCAAATACATGGTGTCAAGGCCAGCGTCCGTGGCAATACTAATGGTCCCAATGGCGGGCTCCTTCTTCCTTATCCTCATCCCCACAAAGGTCTGCCTCTTCATCAGCACGGCCATCATCGGTGTCTGCTCCGCGCCATAACGTCCATTGCCGTCTCAATGACCGCCGACTTCTTCGGCCCCAAGAACTTCGGTGTTAACCACAACATTGTCGTCGCTAACATCCCCATCGGATCCTTCGTCTTCGGCTACATCGCGGCCATCCTGTACGACCGAGAAGGCGGCGGCGGCGGCCGAGGGTTGTGCGTCGGAATGCACTGTTACAGGACAACATTCATCATATGGGGGTCTATTTGCACTTTTGGGACAATCCTAAGCTTTGCCCTCTACATTCGGACTAGAAAAGCTCTTTTTAAAAAATGAGAGTCAAAAGATTTTGTGGATCAGACCCAAACTTTGAATTGGATTCAGTTTGGAGCCACTTTGGGTCCAAATTGGGCTAGTCCAAAAACCCTTTTTTGACTTGCTTACCTTATCAAATTACATATAGGATCATCACAAGGATACTTTTCTCTTGCTTTTCCCTTTTTTTTTTGTACAATGAAGATAGTAAACAATAATGTTTGCATTACAATGTAGCATCTTTTGAAATTGTAGACGCATGAATATATTAAAGGATTTTCTTTTGTGTCAAATTAAGCTTCATCATGGTTATATTAATAGCCAGAAATCACCTCTCTCTCTCTCTCTCTCTCTCTCTCTCTCTCTCTCTCTCTCTCACACACACACACACACACACAAGCCTATTTTATTTCATTAAAGAGAATATAATGAAATATAGAATGCAGTATTTGTTACAATCTTTTTCTATTTGTGTTTTTTACAAAAAAAAAAAAAAAGAATAGTAAAGGGGACTTTGATCGTTTAATTATAACTACTTCTTAGACTTCAAAGTGTCGATTAGAAATTCTTGTTATCAATATCTATATCTATTATTTCCTTAAAAAAATCAGTATCTATTTCTAAGACTCAATTTTAAAAATTGTCAAATAACAATTTGCTCACAAACAGTTCCTGTTCGATTCAGTATTTGATTAGATCTGTAACACCCCATCCTCTGTATACGTACACAGTTATATGTCCTGATTTTTGGAAGTGATTTTTTTATTTTATTTTATTTTATTTTATTTTATTTTATTTTATTTTATTTTATTTTATTTATAATCTTACTCATATAGCTGTACTGCGTGGTTTGACCTTTTTGGTAATCAGATTTGACCGATTTCAGTTTCAAATATTATTTTTTAATATTCTAGATTTTTTATGATTTTCTGGAATTTTTCGGAATTAAATTGTAAATCTTCAAAACCGGTGTCGGCCAGTTTCGCTGACCGACTTTCGAATTTTTAATTTACAAATGGAGTTGAAAATCTAGAAACGCCTTTCACAGTATTTCGTAAAATCATGTTTTCTATCTAAATGATTTTTTTGAGAATTTTTAGAATTTATCAAAATTCCACTGAATTTGGTGTCGCCAGTATCACTGGTTGATTCCAGGAATTTTAGTTTACAATTGGAATCAAATTTCTAGATTCCGCTTTCATATTACTTCTCAAAATTATATTTTCATCTTTCAGGCATTTTCTGGGATTTTTCAGATTTTATCAAAAATCCGGCCTACCCGGTGTGGATACCGTTCACAGTGGATTCTAGGATTTTTATTTTGAAAATGAAATTAAATTTCTGAAAACTGGCTTCACCAAAAATCTTAAAATAATATTTTTTATTTTTGAGAATTTTTGGGAGACTTTTCGAGATACTTCATTTTTCGGGCTTTTTCTGAGTTTTCGGTGTTTTCCCAGATACCGAAATTCTATCCGTATATTTTATTATTTATTTTCTCTCTCCTTGCCTAAACGCGAGATCCGCCAACTCTGAACTCAGCAATTAATGCGGAGACTCTCCCCATTCCGCATTTAATGTTGTGTCCTTCAAAAGAAATCAACTCAGATCAAATCACCCATGCCTTTTTGTCTTTTTCCTGTAAACGCAACTTTGCATTTTCCCTGGACGCAAGCTCCATCCCCGCGTCTGGCCAATTGCCAGACGCAGGTTTTCAGGAGACGCAGGCTTTTCTAAAGGAGACGCAAGATTCTTTGATTGCATCCCTTTTGTTATGAAACAATGGCATTCTTGTAATAATAATTCTTCCCCTTTATATATATCACCCCACTCCTTCTCTCTCTTCATTTATTTTTCTTCTTCTCCTTCCTAGTTTCCTGAGAATGAAACCAGCAAGCTCAAAAGAGCCTCTTACTTCCTTTGGCCACCCATTTCTCCACCATTTTCCCTCCATTTTCACCACAAATTCCACCATACTTCTCCCCTCCATCTACTTCACCATTCCAACAACAACAACAACCAAAACACCACCTTCTTCAACCTCTTTTTCACCAAGAAACATCAAAGAAACCCATCCTCTCCACTAACTTCACCACCATTTCCACCACCACCTACACCACCTTAACCACCACCAACTATACCATCTTCTTCTCCTCGTCATTCTCTTTCCAACGAACTATAGGTTCGTCCTCCGAAACACCGTTTGCAAAACTCCGAAAATTCCATTTGAACTAGACTTGCACCACCATCAACCCTCTCTTTGGGGCCTTGTCCACCCCACTCTGGCCAACTCCGGTCGCCGCCGGCGAACACCGGCCAAACCGCGGTCGGCCTACCTCCCCCTTCTTTCCTTTCTTTCTTTCTTTCCTTTGCATTTCTTTCCTTCCTTCCTTCTTTCTTTTCCTTCCATTTTCTCTTCTCTTCTTTTCTTTTCCAAACCTGCGTCTCTCCCTCTCCCTTTCCTGCGTCTCTCACTTTCCCCTGTCACTCACTCCCTATTGTTAATCACTAGACGCGGATTCAACCCCTTGCGTCTGAGTGATTATTCAACGCGATCCTCGCGTTCTTTTGTTAACGCGACGCGAAACTCATACTCGCATTTGCGTTCTTCCTGTATTCTAAAACGCGGGTCTCAGACCCCGCGTTTGTGACCTCAACGCGGCGCAATCCCCGCGTCTGCAACCCCTGCGTCTTCATTCTCACTTTTCTGATTCATCCTTCTCCTCCTCTTTTTAATATATAATCGCGTTGGTTACTTAAATTCTGGAACTTGGGATTTCTCGGTGTTACTTGAAGTTTTAGGCGAGTGTTCTCGCCTTCCTTCAGATTTTCCTGCTTTGTCATGATTGACTAATATTATGTTATTTTCCTGGCACACTTGCATGCATCATGCTACTACTTGATACTTACCCCGCAATAACATATTGATACCTGACTTTAGATTGTCATAATTACGGGAATCATGTACTTGCTATCCTGTATTGTATACAGTGACTTGAAATGACAATACTCATGACTCTTGAACTCCTGATCTAGTTATGCACTTGCTTTCCCGTAAATTGATAATTACATAATAAATCATAAAAAGGAACAACTTGAATCGGGTCGGGGGAAACTTGCGGATATCAATATATGTTCGTGTTTACAGTGGTTTTAGGTATGTTGTGCAACTACATTTTCGGTTTGACCTGAGGGCCTCCAGGCGACCGAGGGGAGCGCTGGCTCCCTCCTACCTGGTACCATCTTGATAAGGACATCCTATAAGACCCTACTATACGCCTTGCGGCAGGTTCCGTCCTCCAGCAACGGAACAATCCTGGGCCGTGGTCCCGGGTATGTACGGGACCCACTGTAAACATTGTTCATTGATACCCCCGTTGGTCTCCAATAATAGCCTCGAATTACTCATATGTGGATGTATGTGTGCTGGGACGCTATTACACATACCTAGACATATGGGTAGAACGAGTAATAAGTATAAATATTAAAAATGGCGGAAATAGATTTATTCAAGCCTTATTACTTTCATTTTATGCCTCCATTTCATGCTTACTGTACATGTACACTCAACACAGTTTTTGATGCTTAATACTGTTTGATCACGTCAACACATGCATATACTTATCTCTTCAAGACACTTGGCTTTCACCTTCATATTTGTTTGGGGGTTTCTGACTCCCCTGAACTTGCATGTTCAGGTTCGGAAGCGTGGATTGAAGCGGAGCCCTCCACTGAAGATCAAGCCTATTTCTCGGAGCAAGCTGATTTGTCCTAGTCTTTCTGTTCCTGGATCTTCCAGCAGGCTCGAGGCTCTCCTTCTCAGCCCGTGAGCACTTTTTGTTGTACAAATTGTAATTTCACTTTTGTACCTGGCTGTGATATAATGTACATGTACCAATATATCACGCTCTGTGATAACTTTGTAATCCTTGTGTTGGAATATATATTGCCACGTGCTTCCGTACTCTTTTACTTGCCTGTACTAATACTTAGCGTATATACGTGAGGGAATTTCCGACCTGCGTATGTACGTCGCAGTAACGTCTCCGTACCCGCCGGATCGGGGCGTTAAAGGTTGGTATCAGAGCCTAGGCTCTCACACCTACAGTACAACCAAATTGCAAATTAATGGGATCTTAATTTGCAGTTGGGATGCATGAGTTTCGGTTAAACATTCCAACACAAAGTTATCCATTTCTTCTTGATATTCCTTTCCTTGAATCCTAAAGTCCATCTATCTTTTGCTTTCACTCCTCTTTCCAGACATCTTTTACCAACACAGATATGGATAGAAGGGCAGGACGTAACAACTCTGGACAACCACAGGACGGGCCCGCGGGGGAATGCTGATATTCTAAGGGTTATCCAAAATATGATGGAGAATCAACAAAGGCAGACCGAACTCCTTCGGCAAGGATTGATAGCAGCTCCTCAAGAACGAAGGCCGGGCAACGTGTCAGACTTCAGGCGGTTGCAGCCGGCAATATTTACAGGGGAAGAGAGACCGCTAGATGCCGAGCAATGGCTAATCGATACCACAGATCTCTTAAAGGCAGCACGGGTTCCAGAGGAAGATCAGGTGGAGGTCGCCAAGATCCAACTAAAGGATGTGGCTAGAAACTGGTGGCTAGCTGAAGAAGCGAGACTGGATAAACCCATCACTTGGGACCAGTTCTCTAAGAGCTTTTATGATAGATTCTTCCCTACCACAGCTCAGAAGGAGATGGAAGAACAATTCATCCGACTTCAACAATGGAACCGATCTGTTGATGAATATGCTGCTGAGTTCTTAAGGCTGAGTCGTTTTGCTCCGTATATGATAGCTGATGAAGAAAAACGGGCGAGCAGATTTCAGCAGGGCTTACAAATGGATATTCAAGTCCTTTTGATTCTCCAACAGCTGAAAACATATTCCCAGGTCCTCACTATAGCTCGAGAAGTGGAGCGAGGATTGGAGAAAAAGAATCTTGATCAGGTGAGAAGACAGGCCATGAAGAGGCCATTTCAACAACTGGGCAGAGGAGGTCCAGTCAGAGCTGTAAAGGCCCCAATGGTTAGAAGACCATTTCGGTCAGCCCCTCCTCAAACAACTCAAATAGTTCCTGTTTGTAATTATTGCCAGAGGCCAGGTCACTTGCAAAAGGATTGTCGTAGGGCTAATGGGTTGTGCCTGGCATGTGGATCTGGTAATCACACAATAGAAGGCTGTCCCCTTAAGAGAACTGGGATGATGAACCGAACCCTACCGGTACTTTCTGCACCTATTGGACAGAGGAACCCAGGACCGATGGTTGGAAGAACCCCTCTCCCTCCACGACAACAGGTTTTTCGCCCAGCTCCGAGGGGCGGAAGAACAACAGCGGGTCGTGGAAGAGGACCTGCCTACAACTTGACAGCGGAAGAGGCCCAAACTTCTGGAGAAGTGGTAACAGGTAAGATTATGGTGCACTCTAAACCTGTCTTAGCCCTCTTTGATTCTGGCGCTTCTCATAGTTACATATCAGATAGTTTCACTGCCTTGCACTCTATACCTATGGAATATTTAGACCACCAGTGGGAGATTAGTACCGGTAATGGAGTAGTCATCTCTAATAGAATTTGTGTAGAATGTCCGGTGGAACTGTGTGACAGGACATTAACAGTGGATATGCTCGTACTAGATACTAAAGGGTACGACGTAATCTTAGGCATGACTTGGCTCAGCAAATACCATGCGGTTATTGATTGTCGAAACAAGAAAGTCATTTTCAGAATACCGCTTCAGCCTGAGTTCCAATTTGAAGGAGAGCATAAGCCTGCCAAGGAAAAAACACAGATGACTGCTGCTGAGATTCAGAAAAAGGGAGTACCAGTTTGGAATGAGTTTCCAGAAGTATTTAAGGAGATCTCAGGACTTCCACCCGATAGAGTAATTGAGTTCTCCATTGATATCAATCCGGGCACAGTCCCAATATCTAAAGCTCCATACAGAATGGCGCCCACTGAATTAGAAGTTCTAAAGAAGCAGTTACAAGAATATTCTGACAAGGGATTGATTAGACCAAGTACTTCACCGTGGGGAGCTCCAGTGCTATTGGCCAACAAGAAAGATGGTGGTAAGCGATTGTGTATAGACTACAGAGAGTTAAACAAGGTTACCATCAAGAATAAGTATCCCTTACCAAGAATTGATGATCTTTTTGATCAACTTCATGGGGCCCGAGTGTTTTCAAAATTGGATTTACAATCAGGTTATCACCAACTGAAAGTGAAGAAAGAAGATATTTCGAAGACAGCATTTAGAACTCGTTATGGTCATTACGAATTTCTAGTCATGCCCTTCGGAGTAACCAATGCCCCAGCTGTCTTTATGGATTTGATGAACCGAGTTTTTTCGCCATATTTGGACCAGTTTGTTGTGGTGTTCATCGATGATATCTTAATATATTCTAAGAACGACAGAGAGCATGCAGAACACTTGAGGATAGTGCTACAGACTCTCCGGCAGGAACAACTTTATGCTAAGCAAAGTAAGTGTGAGTTCTGGTTAGACTGTATAGCTTTCTTGGGCCATATAGTTTCAGAAGAAGGAATTTCAGTTGACCCTAATAAAATTTAGGCAGTCAAAGATTGGCCAATTCCAAGGACAGTAACAGAAATTAAAAGCTTTATTGGATTAGCCGGATATTACAGAAGATTTGTACAAGACTTCTCCAAAATCGCAGCCCCATTAACAAAGCTCACCAGAAAAGGGGAAAGGTATCAATGGTCAGAGGAATTGATTAGACGTAAAAAGGTGTACTTATTATGTGTATAAAGATGTATTTGATGTACCCTCTCTTGTCTCCGCTATAGCATAGGGCTATACCGAGTCGGATCTCAGGGAGAGCTCGCGATAGAAGCTTTAAACGTTAGGTTGTGAAGTGATAAAACTAGTATTCTTCTCTTGTTTTATAAACTTAGTGATGCAAAAGAAACTAAAAGAAGATGGATATGTTCATGTGGAAGTCGTTGGAAAAGAAATCAAGAATTGGTTGTGGTATTCACAAGAAAAGAACAAGAAACTTAAAGAAAGCGATCCAAGACTAGATTACCTTGCTAGCTTGCCAAAGCTTACCAATCTCCTTGATAATGAGAGCTTTGCCTAATGTTGTCACTCCATAGGCTTAGAATTCCTCTCACATGTTGACCTAATTACTTTCTCATTTGCAAGATGGTGGTTTAACCATCGGAGAAGAGAAGATCATACACTTGCAAGATTAACAAAAGCAATCACCCATGAGTAGTGAAGTGGCTAAGCTAGTGGTAAACTAGTACATGGAATGAAAATCTAGCTACAAGAAGCCATTAAAGAACTAAAACAAAGCTTGAATTAGATTGCAAGAACTAAACAAAGCAAGTAATAAAGCAAGTAAAGAAAGCACAAGAAACTAGAATCAAACTCAAGTAGAGGAATGGAGGATGGATCAATCCTTGCATAGCTTCAAGTTGTCACCCTTGATTACACAAGCTCTCTCCCTCACAATCACTCTCTTTTGTAATGAAATCTAGGGATAGAGAAGAAAAGGGAACTAAAGAACAAAACCTAGAGAAAAATGAAAATTACAACACCTAAAACTAATCTCCTCTCTTCTCTGATCAGTTTTTGCTCGCAGGTCCAAGTGAGGTATTTATAGGCCCAGGAGAGTATCTTCGAGATCTAGTTGGTTGCCACAAAATCTGGGATCTTAACGGTCCCAGATTGCCGCGGATTGCCGCGGGATCGCCGCGGATTCTGGGCCGTTGAGCCCAGATTTTCTGGTGAGATCTGGTCGTTGGGTGGTTATCCACGTGGACTACTTGGATTCTGAGTTTGTTGCGCGGATCTCTCTAGATCTGGATTGGATTTGGCTTTATCTTTAATCTTTTAATTAATCACCTTAATTATTGCTAATTAAGGTAATTAATTGACTAACTCTCCTTTAAGTATATACCTGCAAATAAGTAGAGAAGAGGATTAAAAATCACTTATTTATTTGTATTATGCATGGGGATTATGATGTAAAATATGCAATATTGAGTACTAATCACCCCCCACACTTATTCTTTTGCTCGTCCCGAGCAAAACAAAGAAAAAGAAATCTAGACTAACAGTTTATTACACCACTTTCGCAGGTGACGCGATTGCACTGAGCATGTGCAACAAGCCGTTAAACCTCTAGGTTACCCTAGAGGAGGAGTGTTGTCTCCTGAGGGTTTTCAGCGGATTACACCCACAAAATCCATAAAGAAAGAAGACAAATGTTAGTATTTTGAAAACGCATTTCGAATAAGAGACAAGTTTACGAACTATTTTTGCAAAAATATAAGTGATCCTAGGTCATAAGTCCACCTATAATCATTCTTCCTTAAACTTAGTATCCATGCAAGATCTTGTCTTTAATTAAGGTAAGAGTTCAAAATTGGATTGAATATTTTATCTTTCATAAAACCTAGATAGTATGCACACCGTGTAAGTGAAGATTTCCTGGGATTTCAACTCCAACCATCAAGCCATTTATTTATATATATATTTTTTCTTTTTCTGCTTTTTTCTTCCCTTAGTTTTCTTAGGCTTTCTAGTTCACCCATGTAGCGAGCCTATAACCGATGACTCCCAAACCAGATGGTCTTAGGGCACCAGATGAGGAAACATCCCTCGGGTTTAAGGACTCGAGTGAAAGAGGCCACAAAACTAAGAGGGATTATTCTTAATCACCGTTAGGCGTGAATAATCATGCTTCTTGAGGCATAATTACCCAGCTTAATAAGTGAGATCACCGTTAGGCGTGAGTCATCATGCTTCTTGAGGCATAATTTCCCAGCTTAATAAGTGATCTTTTATTTATATATTTTTTTTCTTTTTTTCTTTTTCTTTTTTTTTTTTATATATATATATATATATGTGGCATTTTTGGTCTTTGTTTCCATTCCAAGAAATGTGTAAGTGTAAAGTGCATATTATCTAAGGCAAAAAATGCAAGATAAAAATATCTCCTCAATTTTACTTACTTAGCCTATAATTTTCAAACAAGATCTATTATTTCAACTAAGTTTAAGATGTCATAATTAAGGCTTTCTTAATTTCTAAGATACATCTTAATTTTCTTAAAAATAGAACAAAACTTTGTCTCTTTTTTCAAAAAGTTTTTATTTTGTTTTTTTTTTTTTATTTTTAATTTTTCTAAAAGAAAAGTAAAAGAAAGAAAGTCTAAAAACTCTATGTTAGTAAACCCTCCCCCACACTTATTTCATGCATTGTCCTCAATGCATCATGATATATGTATGCATGAAACAAAATGGAAGGGGAAGGAACAAAAATTACCTCAAGGTGGTGGTTCCGGTGGTGATCGGATTGGTCCACGGAACATGGCCCAATCATCTTTTCTTTGGGTTTTCAGGAACCCACCAACCATATCAGAAATATGACCCACTAAAAAGATGCATGCGTGTGTTATTTTAATTATGTACATGCCCCCATCTAATTTTAAGATTTTCCAAATAATTTCATACTCAAATTTATCAAATTCCTTGTCACAGAATGGAGTATGAACTGATAGAACTGTTGACTTGGACTCGGAAAGGAACACCGACTCAGGATTATGATTTAAATCAAGTGATGGTTCAGGAGTCGAAGTGAAGTCAGAAATTGTGTCCAAGTCAAAAAATGAAAACTCAAGTCCACAATCAGAGTTCAACGATGGAATGTGACTTTCTAAAAGTGATATCTCTTTACTTCCAATTTTAAGAAATTCAAGCTCATCACCGTACAATTCTTCAAAACTTAAGTCAACATCTTCCTTAAAAATTGTACAATCAGTTTCAGAAGTAAAGAGATTGAGAAAATCAAGGTCACATTTGAGTTCAATTCCACAAAATGGAGAACTTGCCAGAATGTCAATGGAATCTTCGGAAGTGTAAAATTGGGCAAGTTCAACATGATCCTCAAAGATGGATGATTCACTTTCATTGTGAATTGTGAAAGGATCCAAAATTGACTCCGGGAAAAGATTGAAGTGAGGTAAAGATACCGGAGTCATTATGGAATCAGGAAGAAAGATTGAAGCACAAAGTTGGGGTTCAAGATCACATTCCTCATGTAATTCAATTAAATGTAGAGAACTTGCCAATTTATCAATGGGATTTTCAGAAGTATGGAATTGGCCAAGTTCTATGTGATCATCATAAAAGATTGGTGATTCTATTTCACAATGGATAGGAAATGGATCCAATTCTGACTCAGGAAATGGATTGAAATCAGGTAAGGATATGGAAGTCATGATTGAATCAGAAAGTAGATTGGAATCATCAAATGAAAGTTCAGAATCAAAATCATGTTCCAATTCAATTTCAGAAAAAGGAAAACTTGCCAAAACGTCAATTGGATCTGGAGTTTGGACAAGTTTATTTTTAGGAGATGAAAAACTTGCCAAAATGTCAATTGGATTTGAATTTTGGACAAGTTCAAGTTTAGGAAATGAAAAACTTGCTGAAATTGAATCTGGGTTTCCAAGACTACATGACTCTTTGGATTTAACAGAGTGGCTAGTGACATTAGACATAGGATGAGAATGGAGAGATTGGATCATCAAATCTATGTCATGATTTCTAGCATTTTGAGCATGGGTCATGTCTTCTAGCATCTTTCCATAATCGATGATTTCATTATTTTGATGGAAAGAGGAAGTGTTGTCTTGGAAGTGTGAGTCAAAAGTGTGTGATGATGGAAAAGTTGACTCACACAAGAAATCTTTACTCGGTTCACAAGCAAATGGTTGTTCATTATGAAAAGGTGGAACTGAGTAAGATTCTTGAGAATATGGTGGAATTGGAGAGACAAATGGTTTTTGAAGTTGTTGCTCAACTCTCAGTAAATTGGCTTCTATACTCCTTTGCAACTCAGATTTTTCTTCAAAGGGAGGTTCAGAAAAAGGAGTATATGAAGTGGACTCAGGAAATGAATATGGTGGACAAGGATTTTGATAATTTGACTCGAGGTACTGGAATCCCCAATTACTCGGTAAAGAGTTGAAATTATTTTGGACATTATAATTATTAGATGGGGGGTATGGGTCGTAGTGATTCGGATAAGGCCAACCCGGTGTATGTGGTTGGTGCATATTATAAAACACCGGGTTGGAATTATCTGAATATGGTGTGTGTGTGACATAAGGATTATGATGGAAAGAATTGTAATTGTAAGCCATATCACACAATCACAAACAAACAAACAACAAACAAACAAAACAAACAAACAAAAGAAGAAAAGAAAAGAAAAAATTCTAACCTAAGTGAGGGTAGACTTAGACCTAGACGACTCCTAACAAATAGATCGTCCACGGGAGGTTCAGTGTAGACTCTAACCACAAGCTAATCAGCCAGGGAAGGGTAAGGTTGGTGGGAGGTTTTCCGTCCGGAGACGTTCCTTAATTAAGTAACCAGCAACCTTCGGGCTTTCGGCCCTCAACCCCTTTCCTAGACACCGATTTTGCAAGAGTTAAATTCCAACACTTTTCCCCCTTAGGATAATCTCCTAAGTGAGTCCGAGATGTCCCTAGGGCCAACGTCTACTTTTTTTTTAAATTAGGATTGGGTTAGTGAGTGCTTGG
This sequence comes from Agave tequilana, assembly GCA_038442645.1. NCBI lineage: Eukaryota > Viridiplantae > Streptophyta > Magnoliopsida > Asparagales > Asparagaceae > Agave > Agave tequilana. Next base: position 113,647 of record JAVJIF010006602.1, on the reverse strand, counting down.
GTGATGGTTTTCGGGCTAAGGAAAGGGTAATGACCTCCCCCACCTTATCTTATTTACGGGTTATGCCCTTAAATTTGAATTGTGCAAGTGTACAAGAAAAATAACTAGGATACACTCAAAGCAAGAAAATCAAGCAAGAGTTTGTCCTAGTCTAATATGCAATGCAAACACGTACCTTGCCTCCAGCACTCTTCAACAGTAAAAGTAAAGAATTGAAAGACACGTGCCTAAAATGCAAGTGTCTAAACAATTTTTAGCAATTATCAACCAATTTTTACTGTTGTATTAATTAACAGGAATACAGTGAAGTATACAGGAAATCAAGTATAGAAACAGTTGTATCTTGCAGAGCAGAAGCCCCTGCAAAAATTTTGTCAGAAGTGAGCTCTTTTGTGCCGCGTTTCCACGGCTTGGCTTGTGGATCCGCGGCACTCCAGAGGGATCCTGGGCTCTGCTTTCTTGAGCAGAGGCCCAGGTCCACTTATATGTAACTGCAACAAAGATTTTCCTGTTTCTTGACCTGTAACCTGCAAACAGAGAAGAAGAATCGTTTAGTACTTCACTTTACAACAAAAATAACGTCGCTCTCCCCGGCAACGGCGCCATTTTGATTAGACGTAAAAAGGTGTACTTATTATGTGTATAAAGATGTATTTGATGTACCCTCTCTTGTCTCCGCTATAGCATAGGGCTATACCGAGTCGGATCTCAGGGAGAGCTCGCAATAGAAGCTTTAAACGTTAGGTTGTGAAGTGATAAAACTAGTATTCTTCTCTTGTTTTATAAACTTAGTGATGCAAAAGAAACTAAAGAAGATGGATATGTTCATGTGGAAGTCGTTGGAAAAGAAATCAAGAATTGGTTGTGGTATTCACAAGAAAAGAACAAGAAACTTAAAGAAAGCGATCCAAGACTAGATTACCTTGCTAGCTTGCCAAAGCTTACCAATCTCCTTGATAATGAGAGCTTTGCCTAATGTTGTCACTCCATAGGCTTAGAATTCCTCTCACATGTTGACCTAATTACTTTCTCATTTGCAAGATGGTGGTTTAACCATCGGAGAAGAGAAGATCATACACTTGCAAGATTAACAAAAGCAATCACCCATGAGTAGTGAAGTGGCTAAGCTAGTGGTAAACTAGTACATGGAATGAAAATCTAGCTACAAGAAGCCATTAAAGAACTAAAACAAAGCTTGAATTAGATTGCAAGAACTAAACAAAGCAAGTAATAAAGCAAGTAAAGAAAGCACAAGAAACTAGAATCAAACTCAAGTAGAGGAATGGAGGATGGATCAATCCTTGCATAGCTTCAAGTTGTCACCCTTGATTACACAAGCTCTCTCCCTCACAATCACTCTCTTTTGTAATGAAATCTAGGGATAGAGAAGAAAAGGGAACTAAAGAACAAACCTAGAGAAAAATGAAAATTACAACACCTAAAACTAATCTCCTCTCTTCTCTGATCAGTTTTTGCTCGCAGGTCCAAGTGAGGTATTTATAGGCCCAGGAGAGTATCTTCGAGATCTAGTTGGTTGCCACAAAATCTGGGATCTTAACGGTCCTAGATTGCCGCGGATTGCCGCGGGATCGCCGCGGATTCTGGGCCGTTGAGCCCAGATTTTCTGGTGAGATCTGGTCGTTGGGTGGTTATCAACGTGGACTACTTGGATTCTGAGTTTGTTGCGCGGATCTCTCTAGATCTGGATTGGATTTGGCTTTATCTTTAATCTTTTAATTAATCACCTTAATTATTGCTAATTAAGGTAATTAATTGACTAACTCTCCTTTAAGTATATACCTGCAAATAAGTAGAGAAGAGGATTAAAAATCACTTATTTATTTGTATTATGCATGGGGATTATGATGTAAAATATGCAATATTGAGTACTAATCAGGAATGTACTACAGCATTTGAACGATCAAAGGAAAGACTAATTTCAGCTCCGATCTTGAAAACTCCCTCGGGAACAGGAGGGATGGTTGTATATAGTGATGCATCCGGAAAAGGGCTAGGATGTGTATTAATGCAGCATGGTCATGTTATAGCTTATGCATCTAGGCAATTGAAACCACATGAGAAAAAATTACCCGACCCATGACTTAGAACTGGCTGCGGTAATATTTGCATTGAAGATCTGGAGACACTACCTTCTGGGAGACAAAGTATTAATTTATACCGATCATAAGAGCCTTAAGTATATCTTCACACAAAAGGAATTAAACATGAGGCAGAGGCGGTGGCTTGAATTGATGGCCGACTATGACATAGACTTACAGTACCATCCTGGTAAGGACAATACAGTCCCAGATGCGTTAAGCAGGAGACCAGAGAATAAAGTATTATTACAACTTACTCAACAGAAGGAATTGCTTCAGGAAATCATGAAGTTGGACTTACTGCTAATACAAGGAGCTGATGAGTCAGGTCAACTAATGACCTTCCAGATTCAACCAACCCTGATAAGTGAAATTAAGGAAGCCCAAAAGGGGGACCCCAGATTGCAGAAATTCAGGGCTCAAGTAGAAGCTGGATTAAGGACAGATATCTGTATTCATTCGGATGATGCACTTTATTTTGGTGACAGAATTTGTGTACCACAAGGGGAAGTTCGGCAGAAAGTTTTGGCAGAGGCACACAGTTCGGTGTATTCCATACACCCAGGAGGAAATAAAATGTATCAAGACTTGAAGCAGAAGTTCTGGTGGAATGCCATGAAGAGGGAGATAGCCCAGTACGTGGCAAAATGCTTGGTTTGTCAACAAATAAAGGTAGAACATCAGAGAACAGCTGGACTTCTACAACCGTTACCAATACCCGAATGGAAGTGGGAACATATCACCATGAATTTTGTTACAGCTCTACCCCGCAGTCCTAAGGGTAACAATGCAGTATGGGTGATCGTTGACCGCCTCACAAAGGCAGCTCACTTCCTACCTTTCAGAATAGGTCAGTCAACAGAAGTCCTTGCAGATAAATATATGAAAGAAATTGTTCGTCTACATGGAGTTCCAGTTAGCATCGTGTCAGATAGAGACACGAGATTTCGATCACATTTCTGGGAGAGTCTCCAAGAAAATTTAGGAACTCGTCTATAATTCAGTACCTCATATCATCCCCAGACAGATGGACAATCTGAACGAACTATCCAAATCCTTGAAGATATGTTACGAGCCTGCATGATAGAATTTAAAGGGCCATGGGAAGACTATATTCATTTGGTAGAATTCTCTTATAATAACAGCTATGGGTCTGTTTGGTTGCCGTAACTGGCCGTAATTCGTAGTTGTAATTGGTAAAGTCTTTTACAATTGTAAATGAGTTATATGTATGTAAATTTTACCGTGTTTGGTTGGTAATATAAAATTGTAAAGTGAGAAAGTGTATTGTACTTTACGGTGTTTGGTTGTCGTAACGTATAAGTCGTAAGTGAAAAAGTTGACCACAAAATTAACTATTTGGTGATTTTAAAAGTTTTAATACTGCAAATAAATATTAAAAAAATTAAATATTAAAAAATTTTAATATTAATATAAAAAATATTACAAATTTGTGTGACCACAAAATTAACTGTAACTGGGCTGTAAGTGAATGGTAACTAGGTTGCAAGTGAGTATTAGTTGAGTTACGTAAGTCTTTTACGAATTACGGTCCAAACAAACACCGTAATTATAACTGGGTAGTAAGTCATTTACGAATTACGGAGTTTTATGCGAAACAAACGGCCCCTATCAGGCTAGTATCAAAATGGCACCATTTGAGGCATTATATGGCAGAAAATGCAGGTCGCCGATATGTTGGGACGAAGTTGGCGAAAGAAGACTTATGGGACCAGATATTCTAGTTCAGACAACAGATAAAGTCCGAATTATCAGAGATCATCTCCGGGCAGCGCAGAGCCGACAAAAGAGTTGGGCAGACACTAATAGAAGACCGTTAGAATTCAGAACAGGTGATCATGTATTTTTAAAGATATCACCCACCAAAGGGGTAATCCGGTTCGGTACTCGTGGAAAACTTAGTCCGAGATACATCGGCCCATTCGAAATTTTGGATCGTGTGGGAGATGTGGCTTACCGATTGGCATTACCGCCATCTTTAGAAGGAGTACATAATGTATTCCATGTATCACAGTTGAGGAAGTATGTCAAAGATGAGAGTCACATTCTAGATCACTCAGAATTAGAACTGCAACCAGATCTATCCTACAAGGAGCAGCCAATGGCCATTCTGGACAGAAGTGTCAAAAACATTGAAAAATCGGGCTATACCATTGGTACTGGTTTCTTGGAATAGGCATGCCCCAGGAGAAGCTACGTGGGAACGAGAGGATACTATTCGTGAACGTTACCCCCAACTCTTTCCATCTTAGTTGGTAAAATTCCTTGCCCCTGTTCTTTCACATCCCCATTATCGAAATTTCGAGGACGAAATTTTTGATAAGGTGGATGGATTGTAACACCCCATCCTCTGTATACGTACACAGTTATATGTCCTGATTTTTGGAAGTGATTTTTTTTATTTTATTTTATTTTATTTTATTTTATTTTATTTTCTATTATTTATAATCTTACTCATATAGCTGTACTGCGTGATTTGACCTTTTGGTAATCAGATTTGACCGATTTCAGTTTCAAATATTATTTTTAATATTCTAGATTTTTCATGATTTTCTGGAATTTTTCGGAATTAAATTGTAAATCTTCAAAACCGGTGTCGGCCAGTTTCGCTGACCGACTTTCGGATTTTTAATTTACAAATGGAGTTGAAAATTTAGAAACGGCTTTCACAGTATTTCTTAAAATCATGTTTTCTATCTAAATGATTTTTTTGAGAATTTTTAGAATTTATCAAAATTCCACTGAATTTGGTGTCGCCAGTATTACTGGTTGATTCCAGAAATTTTAGTTTACAATTGGAATCAAATTTCTGGATTCTGCTTTCATATTACTTCTCAAAATTATATTTTCTTCTTTCAGGCATTTTCTGGGATTTTTCAGATTTTATCAAAAATCCGGCCTACCCGGTGTGGACACCGTTCACAGTGAATTCTAGGATTTTTATTTTAAAAATGAAATTAAATTTCTGAAAACTGGTTTCACCAAAAATCTTAAAATAATATTTGTTATTTTTGAGAATTTTTGGGAGACTTTTCGAGATACTTCATTTTTCGGGCTTTTTCTGAGTTTTCGGTGTTTTCCCAGATACCGAAATTCTGTCCGTATATTTTATTATTTATTTTCTCTCTCCTTGCCTAAACGTGAGATCCGCCAACTCTGAACTCAGCAATTAATGCGGAGACTCTCCCCATTCTGCATTTAATGTTGTGTCCTTCAAAAGAAATCAACTCAGATCAAATCACCTATGCCTTTTTGTCTTTTTCCTGTAAACGCAACTTTGCATTTTCCTTGGACGCGAGCTCCATCCCCGCGTCTGGCCAATTGCCAGACGCAGGTTTTCAGGAGACGCAGGCTTTTCTAAAGGAGACGCAAGATTCTTTGATTGCATCCCTTTTGTTATGAAACAATGGCATTCTTGTAATAATAATTCTTCCCCTTTATATATATCACCCCACTCCTTCTCTCTCTTCATTTATTTTTCTTCTTCTCCTTCCTGGTTTCCTGAGAACGAAACCAGCAAGCTCAAAAGAGCCTCTTACTTCCTTTGGCCACCCATTTCTCCACCATTTTCCCTCCATTTTCACCACAAATTCCACCATACTTCTCCCCTCCATCTACTTCACCATTCCAACAACAACAACAACCAAAACACCACCTTCTTCAACCTCTTTTTCACCAAGAAACATCAAAGAAACCCATCCTCTCCACCAACTTCACCACCATTTTCACCACCACCTTAACCACCACCAACCATAACATCTTCTTCTCCTCGTCATTCTCTTTCCAACGAACTATAGGTTCGTCCTCCGAAACACCGTTTGCAAAACTTCGAAAATTCCATTTGAACTAGACTTGCACCACCATCAACCCTCTCTTTGGGGCCTTGTCCACCCCACTCCGGCCAACTCCGGCCAACTCCGGTCGCCGCCGGCGAACACCGGCCAAGCCGCGGTCGGCCTACCTCCCCCTTCTTTCCTTTCTTTCTTTCTTTCCTTTGCATTTCTTTCCTTCCTTCCTTCTTTCTTTTCCTTCCATTTTCTCTTCTTTTCTTTTCTTTTCCAAACCTGCGTCTCCCCCTCTCCCTTTCCTGCGTCTCTCACTTTCCCCTGTCACTCACTCCCTATTGTTAATCACTAGACGCGGATTCAACCCCTTGCGTCTGAGTGATTATTCAACGCGATCCTCGCGTTCTTTTGTTAACGCGACGCGAAACTCATACTCGCGTTTGCGTTCTTCCTGTATTCTAAAACGCGGGTCTCAGACCCCGCGTTTGTGACCTCAACGCGGCGCAATCCCCGCGTCTGCAACCCCTGCGTCTTCATTCTCACTTTTCTGATTCATCATTCTCCTCCTCTTTTTAATATATAATCGTGTTGGTTACTTAAATTCTGGAACTTGGGATTTCCCGGTGTTACTTGAAGTTTTAGGCGAGTGTTCTCGCCTTCCTTCAGATTTTCCTGCTTTGTCATGATTGACTAATATTATGTTATTTTCCTGGCACACTTGCATGCATCATGCTACTACTTGATACTTACCCCGCAATAACATATTGATACCTGACTTTAGATTGTCATAATTACGGGAATCATGTACTTGCTATCCTGTATTGTATACAGTGACTTGAAATGACAATACTCATGACTCTTGAACTCCTGATCTAGTTATGCACTTGCTTTCCCGTAAATTGATAATTACATAATAAATCATAAAAAGGAACAACTTGAATCGGGTCGGGGGAAACTTGCGGATATCAATATATGTTCGTGTTTACAGTGGTTTTAGGTATGTTGTGCAACTATATTTCCGGTTTGACCTGAGGGCCTCCAGGCGACCGAGGGGAGCGCTGGCTCCTTCCTACCTGGTACCATCTTGATAAGGGCATCCTATAAGACCCTACTATACGCCTTGCGGCAGGTTCCGTCCTCCAGCAACGGAACAATCCTGGGCCGTGGTCCCGGGTATGTACGGGACCCACTGTAAACATTGTTCATTGATACCCCCGTTGGTCTCCAATAACAGCCTCGAATTACTCATATGTGAATGTATGTGTGCTGGGACGCTATTACACATACCTAGACATATGGGTAGAACGAGTAATAAGTATAAATATTAAAAATGGCGGAAATAGATTTATTCAAGCCTTATTACTTTCATTTTATGCCTCCATTTCATGCTTACTGTACATGTACACTCAACACAGTTTTTGATGCTTAATACTGTTTGATCACGTCAACACATGCATATACTTATCTCTTCAAGACACTTGGCTTTCACCTTCATATTTGTTAGGGAGTTTCTGACTCCCCTGAACTTGCATGTTCAGGTTCGGAAGCGTGGATTGAAGCGGAGCCCTCCACTGAAGATCAAGCCTATTCCTCGGAGCAAGCTGATTTGTCCTAGTCTTTCTGTTCCTGGATCTTCCAGCAGGCTCGAGGCTCTCCTTCTCAGCCCGTGAGCACTTTTTGTTGTACAAATTGTAATTTCACTTTTGTACCTGGCTGTGATATAATGTACATGTACCAATATATCACGCTCTGTGATAACTTTGTAATCCTTGTGTTGGAATATATATTGCCACGTGCTTCCGTACTCTTTTACTTGCCTGTACTGATGCTTAGCGTATATACGTGAGGGAATTTCCGACTTGCGTATGTACGTCGCAGTAACGTCTCCGTACCCGCCGGATCGGGGCGTTACAAGATCACTTGAGATTCTATAATTAAAAATATTGTAGTTGATCTATTTATTGGACACAAACAATAAGGGTCACTGGTAAGCTTTCTTTTCTTTTGGAAAAAGCAAGAGATCGAACAGTCGAACCCATATCATACTACTATCACTGCTGTATAATGTCTAATGAATATATCGCCCATAAACAGTAAGTGGATTTCTGTGATCCCTAGCCTCACAAACCATAGTGGGCATGAGACAATCTTTTCTTTTTAATGTGCTTTTCACAAGATGGATTTTTTAGTGGTCCTTACTTTCTTATGTGTATTGTTTGATATTACTCCACAGTGAAGATGATCATAATCTTGAGGAATTCATATGTATTTGTGCTCCGACAAAGAAACACACACTATTAGCTAAGTACTTCTAGTTTAAGAGTTATCAGTTGATATCCCTAGTTCCACTGTTGCTAGAATATAAAGTCCATAAACACAAAAAAGTATGTAGCTGCCGAAAGACAACTTCAGTGGTGATCAAACTTTAATTCATGAATAGTATTAAAAAAAGGCTCTTTATCTATCGGAGCAAGACACTTTTAGTTACTATTGCAAACACTAATAGAAAAAAGCTGAATTGCGGTGGAAAAATTGTGTCAAAAAATAGTTGGATATACAATTTACGTCGAAAAATCGCAAATTCGATGCAATGTGTAAAAAATCAGCATTTATTTGCTGATAATATAAAAAATCATATTGTTGTGTCAAAAATTCGACGCGAAATATTATAATAATAATAATAATAATAATAATAATAATAATAATAATAATAATAATAATAATAATAATAAATTATAAAAGTCTGAGTCGATTTTTTGACGCAAATTGTACAACATTGTGTCGACTTTTCGACACAAACTAAATAATTCCCGCAAAAAAGTTTTGGCGGAATTTTGCGCGGGAATATAACGTCGAATATTTGACGCAATGTCTTCAATTAACGTCGAATATTCGATGCAAAATGTATTGTGTCAAAAATTCGATGCAATCTGCAGATCTTATTAAGTCGAATTTCCCCCCAATTCTCCCCTTTCTTCCTTCTCCCCTCTCTCGATTGGAGCCACCTCCCCCATCTCCCTCCCCAACCACTCCCTCCCCCGGCTGGCCCACTCCCCCGGCCTTCCCATCCTCCCCAGGCCTCCTCTCTCTCCCAGCCTTCCCTCCCCCGGTCGGCCCACTCCCTCACCCATCCTCTTCCTCCCCCGGCCCCCCTCCGCCGGCCCCCTCTTACAACCGGCCTCCTCTCTCCCATATCAGGTAATTTCTCTCGCCCTTTATTATTTGTTTTAACAGTTTTATATTAGATTCATTTTCTTTTATTAGATTTTTTTTTCTCTCCTTCTTTGTAGGTTATTTGTTAGTATTAGCTTCTTGATTAGGGTTTTTGGATGCTCATGTTATTAGGATTTCTGCTGGATTTGTTGTTAATCATTAAAATCATGTACCACTTACTAATACGATGTTATTATTAGGTTAAAATTGTTTATATGATCTTATTGAAACTATGCACCATTTGCTAACACGGACACGGACACAGACACGAACACGGGACATAGAGACATACATGTTTATGAAGCACGAACACGAATATATAACAATATTTTTTTTATTTTAAAACATACAACAGATTAAATCATAAACCTTTAAATTAAATAACCTACTTGTCCTAATCATGTAACTAAAATAAATTAATTAAAAAAATTAAAGTTGGTTGCCTGGGGTGATGTAGTCATGCAGAAGCACTGCCCTAAAAGAAAGACGGCCGACCCTCGTCCGGACCTTGAAACGACCCACTCTCCTAGCGGTAAAAACTCTCCCGGTAGATCACCAACACCTAGCTTAGAACGATGAGTTAGGCCTCTGCTCAGATAGAGATTCGTTGCCTGAAAGTAAAGGAAAAAAGCTTTAAGAAATTACCAAAACGCGAACCAGAATTGTCTACCAGAATTTTTGTAATAGAGGAATATAGAGGAGGGAGACATAGTAGTTGTATCTGTTTTTGCATGTAACTGTATGAACTGAGAGAAGCAGTATTTATAACTTCTTAGTCCAGCAGTTGTAACAGTCCCGCTCTAAATCTGCACACGATCATGCAGTTTGTGAGCAGATCCGAAGAATTGGTCAAACTAAACGAAAAATATTAAAATAGAATTTTAAATAAAATTTAAATAGATAAAATCAAAAAAAAGTTTCAGGTTCAAGAGCCCCCTGAATCGAACTGCGTTCGTGTCCTTTGGTTGTGGGCGCGCGCCACCCGACCCCGACCCGGCCCGGTTCGGTTCGGCGCGCGCGCGCATGTGGGGATGTAGCCCAGGGCCCAACACTCATAACAATAGGCATGGGAGGAGTTACTAGAAATATTGCTCAACCTCCCATCTCCTATTCAATGTGGGACTAAAACCAAATCCAAATAAGAGGGAAACTCAAGTTTTTCCTCCAAATTCCAGAACACATCCAACAGTCCCCCCAAACTTGAGTTTCAGGGAAGATAAAATAAATCAACAAATCAACAATAATAAATAACAAACAAGTCATCTGTAATGCCCCGATCATGTGGGTACGGAGATGTTACTGCGACATATATACACAGGTCGAAAGTACCCTCATGTATATACACTAAGCATCAGTACAGACAAGAATCAGAGTACAAAAGTACGTGATGCATTATATATTCTAACATGTGAGTACAATCACAAAGTTATCACAGGATGTGACATAATATTATAAGAATATTACATCACCGGTAGACATAAATGCAAGAATACAAAGAGATATGCAAGTATGATTAGTACAAAAGGTGCTCCGCTAGTCACAAAAGAAAAACTCGAGAGCCGAGCAGAGGGCCCAGAAGGATAGGGTCTCAGACGGTCTGTCGATGATCCAACCTTTCGCTGTGCATCTCTGATCAGCAACCGGGAGAATCTACAAGCTCCAAACTCTGAGATTTGGATATACAGGTCCAGGAGAGTCAGAAACTCCCCAAGAGTGGTGTGGTGAATGTCAAGTGATGTGCAGAGACAAGCACATGTATATCGATAAATTCGAATCAAAAGAGTGTGTATTGAAAACCGTATCATGAGCACAGGCAAACAAAAGCAGGCAGAGAGATAGTAAGTGATATCAAGTAGGGAACATGCATGGTATAATATGATAAGAGCTGGAGACCAATGAGGGTAGTATATAAGTGGTAAGCCAAGATGTATACATATATAATATAATAATAGTAATATAATAAAACCAGAAATCTAAAATAAAATCCGATGAAAGCAAATAAGGCAAAACCAGTGGTACAACTCAGTTTATGGTTTCATGAGATAAATAAGTCGAAGGAATAATTCAAATAAGAAAACTCTCATCTATATACCATATATCTCACGTCATCGTAATCTTAGTCCATACGATCCGAATTGCAAAACACACAACGAATTATTAATTGACATCTTTTATTATTATTACTTGTCCTACTCACATGTTTAGGTTTGTGGACTTGCGTCCCAGCACACTGTTGATACTCGAAAAAGATAAAACTCCTGCATTCATCTTCAACTGGTCTGAACGACGTCTAACTTATCGACATCTACAAAAGAGAAGATGAAGACAAGCTGATGACCAGAGATAAAGCAGCAACATGAACATTATTAATCCAGTAAAGCAGATAGTAAGTCAAAGTTGCCTTTAAAGAGATCCAAGCAGGCCTAAGCCGCTAAGTTAGCTCAATACTTAGCCTGGGTAAGCTTCATAGCTCCGCATGAAACTAAAAGCTTCACCTAAGCTTGGTTGGTAGCCTCGCTTTGAGGCTAACTATTAGCCTCACCTGAAGCTTCCCATTTAGCCCCGCTAGAGGCTGATCCAAGAGCTTCGCGCCAGAAGCCTTATCCCTGCCTGGTTTAGCACCGCTATGGGCTGAGTCATAGCTCCGCTATGGACTGAGTTGTAGCTTCGCACGAAGCTCTGAAGGAAACTTCGCCTGAAGTTATGAGTTAGGTCTTAACTTCGCATGATCTAGCTTCTCATGATTTAGCTTCGCAGTGAGCTTTGCCAGGTCATCAAATTGACTGTTTCAAAATCTCACGAGGGATTAATGGGTGAACCCTACTAATTTAGTGGGATTGACGCCACTTTAAGTGGGCGGTTACACCCGCCCACTTCGTCCCATATTAAGTGGAGACAATTAAGTCATAACGGCAAGAGAGCGCTCGCATGAACCCTCTAGCTTCGCCAGAAGCTCGCAAAGAGCTTCACAGCAAGGTCATTTGCGAGTCTTGCGTGAAGCTAATGACTGATTCAGCTTTGCTGAATTCAAGGGGGCGGTTACACCCCACTTTTGGTTATAAATAGTTCCTTACTAGACACGGACAAAGAAGGACGGACAGAGAGGAGATCAACTTAGAAAAAAGAAAAGAGTAGAATTCATAGCAAACGGGTTCTACTATTTTCTGTTCTCCGATTTTCTGAACCAAGCGAGAAGGGAGTCTTACTAGGAGGCAGTTTGATCACCTGATCGATTGCATCATCAAAGGGATAAAGTCATCGCGTGCTGATCAGATTCCTACCGGCACACTTCCCCAGAAATCTCAGAGAAGATCTACTTGTAATTCTTCTTTTTATTAGTTGTAATTTCGCTCCTCAATTCCTTTTTGTAAGTTTTCCCCCCGAATCAATTTTCAATGGAAAACAAGATGGCGACTCCGCTGAGAAAATTGGTCTTCTGGCGCAACAAGGAGACAGTGTCGTAATGCAACAATCAGAATCTTGAGCCCGCCAATGTCGAAAACTTGGTCATTCATTTTGACCAAGAAAAATTTAAAAAATTGCTCTCTAAGGGTAGTCCAGTGTTCCACGCTCGAAAGCACAGAAAGATCTCGGTGGCCAAGGCTTCAGAGCACAAGCCAGCCTTAGCCGGGTGAGCAATTGGAAGAGTCTCGTCCCAACTCCTCTCAGCCTTCACTGAGGCTACATGTGCTTTAAGCAAGGCTAACCAGGTTCCCTGTGAACCTAAAACTTCATTTTCCAGGCAGATGTAGAGGCCGAAGCAGAAAGCTCCATGTGAAGCTTCAGGCGAAGCTCCACCGCAACTTCGCCTATCACGCAAAGATAAAGGCAAAATGCCTCTTCAGTTTGGCAGCATTGCCTAGATTATTAGCCGCGAAGCTAAATTGGTGTCTCTGCCTTCGCCTAATCTGAGAGCAGTGACCTACAGTGTCAACCTTGCTCTCACAAGTGACGTTACTGATGCCGTAGCTAATGCAGCGCTGGTACCTAAAGGTACTAGAAAAGTTCTTAACCGTAAGACTGGAATTGAAGCACTCAGCAGTGCTAGCCACCTTCGCTATGAGGCTGAGAACAAAGCACCACAACGTGCTAAAAGCAAAGTCATAATGACTTCGCTCTTAAAATCTTCCAGCGCTAAGTCCGCTCTTTGGAGCGAAGTTAAGGGATCATCTCTGGGTGCTGATAGCGGTGCTTATGCAGCTTCAGCGCCTTCGGATACTACCAGAGTTCTCAGCCGCGAAGTTAGAACTAAAGCACTACGCAGTGCTAATTGCCTCTGCGGTAATGTAAAGAACGAGGCGTCGTCCTGTGCTTCGCTTCCAAAGCCTTCGGATGCTAAGTCCGCCCTTGAAAATAGAGCTATGAGCAAACAGGTGATTTCAAAATCACCTGAATAGATCAGTGCGCGATCCGCCCGAGTCTCCGTGCTGGATCGCTTAAACTCGGTTAATCCCAACCTGCGAGAGTTCTTAACTAACAAGCGGAAGTTAGAACTACTTCATGCTCCTCCCTCTTGTTGTGAATAAGTAGGATGTCAGTTGGTGACGGTCCATTCAGTCCATAGCCGACTAGGACCAGTTCCCGCCACCTTTCCAAACTGATAGTCAGTTTTTAATTGACTATCGGTGCGAGCTCCTGCGAAGCATCACAAAGGAACAAATCGCGAAATCTACCAGATCTGCCCTCTACATCTGCCAACATGATAGGAAGGGGACGTGAACTGCATAGGGGCATACGAGCGCCACATGGTGTTAACTCCCCTTCGTTCAGTTCTTCAGACCCGGACTATAGCCCTGACTTAGGCCAAGTCTTGGTAGAAGAAGAAGGTGTGTTCCGACACACCAGATCTAGGGTGGTAACACCCTACAATTATGAGCAGCCATCCTCTTCGACTAGAATAACATCACCAGAACTAATGAAAATGTTATTCCAATTGTCTGATGATAAGGGGAAAGATAGTGGGTATACCTCTTCAGCAACAGTTAGCTCGATACGAACGAACAGAGTGTCAGTGCATATGGCTGATAACGGTAATGTTAATCTCCGTCGACGGTTGAAAGCTCAGGAGCAAACCTCCAAGGCCCAGCAAGAAGCCTTGGATAACATTCAATAGATGCTCGCCCAACTCCTCACCAACCGAAATAATAATGATACCGGGAGTAATCATAATGAGAAGGAGCATAATGATGATGAGCAACCTAAGACTGAGAAGTCAAAGGAAAGTTCTTCCATCGATGCTGAAGTTCTTAAGGCATCCAAGCTCAGATCGCATCCCTAACTCAGAGGGATGAACTAAAGAAGGCAAGCATGACTCGGTTTTACCCACTTGAATGGGATTCAGTACCATACCCCAAAATTTAAGCCACCTACGTTACATACGTATGATGGTAAGAGCTCGCCAAACCTGCACATCTATTACTTTCGGTCTCAGACTGGTAACATTATCTCTATAACGATGCTACATGGCCAGGTTATTCATTGGTACCTTGAAGGGGGTAGCATTTGACTGGTTATGAAGCCTTCCTCTAGGCTCTGTCAATTCCTGGATCGACTTAGAAACTCAATTTCTTTCTCGTTTTTACGAGGACGACACCAAGGTAACCATGGACAAACTCCTCTCCACCGTGCAGAGGAAGGGCGAATCTGTCCGTGACTACATTGAGCAATTCAGAAACTTATCTTTGATGTGCCCAGCAGAGATGCTATTGCCCATGCTCTTGCAGACATGTAGGCATAATTTCCTGGACCAAGTAGAGATTCGTATGGGAGTTGTCAAAGCCCATACCTGAAAAGACCTAGTTGAACAAGCTGAAATAGCTGAAAAGTCGGCTACAAAGTTTGAACCATCTACCCCTAAAGGTAAATGGGGTATGAACAATAAATGGCGTGGTGATATGGTACAGTCTTCCCAAGCCAAAGGAAAAGAGACTATGTCCGTCGAATTATCAGGAAAAGTTCATCCGAAGACTAAGAAGAGCAGCGTCAACAATCAGGAGATTAAGTTTTCTCTGAAACAGTACTCCTTCAAAGACGAGCAGGTGATTATAATATTCTATTTGCTCTACAAAGGGAATAAATTGAAACTGCCAGAGGCTCGACGCCCTAACGATGTGGGACGCACCAACGATCCTAATTATTGTCTCTTCTATAAGATGATTCATCATCCTACTAACAGGTGCTTTGTCCTCAAGGACAAAATCAGGCTTTGGTCGATGCCGGAGTTCTAACTCTAAAGTTAGAACAAAAGAAAGTCATTGTAAAGATGGTGACCCTTGAGTTCGGCAAGACCCCAAAAGTCACTGTTCCTGATGGGTCTTTTCCAATCCCTAAAGCACAGCTGGAGATAAACGATCCTTTAGCTAAATATCAGGAGATTAAGGGTCTCGTTCCCTTGAAATTAAAAACAGGGGAGATCATGTGGATACACCCAGACCTTACCCAAGACAAACAATGGGATTCAAAGAAGTCCAAGTCGAAGGGCAAATCCTACAACGTTATCTCTGTTCTGTCAGATGACGGCAATGTGACAACAGCTTCTCTTAGCGATTCCAAAAGGGAGAGGCATGCTTGCATAGCGTAGGTTGATGTACCTCAGCCGACGGGTACTCGATCCAGAAAATCATACTTGAAACAGTATGAGAGAATTACTGATGAGACACAACAGCAAACGACGTCAGTACAAGTACCAATACCAGCTCTGGTCCCGACCTCGGGAAAAGAGAAGCAGAAAGAAGTCTAGTTTGATCATGTCCTGAAGAAACTTTCAGGCCCAGGACTTAACATCCCTTTTTGCTTTGACATATTGGCCCAGCTGGCTAATATCCCTGCTCGTATCACCATACACGAGCTGCTTCACCTCTCGAAAGAGACAAGAGAAGCACTTAGGGATGCACTGACTAATTTAGAATAATTTCTGACATATATGCCAAAAACCCCTAGGGGCGACACTCAACCCTCGTGTTCTAAATGTCATCATGTACAGTTGAAAGTACCTGCTATTACTTTCACAGCTGAGAATATGCTCCTCAAGGATAACAAATACGATCGACCTTTGTACTATACCGGATACATCGGTTCGACATGCATTGAAAGAGTACTGGTTGATCCAGGGTCTGCACTCAGCATTATCCCCAAAAGGCTCCTCTACTTTCTTGGCATACCGCTGTATCGGTTATCCACAACCACTACGACGATATACGGACAACGCAAGGAGTAGACACCCACTTGGAAAAATTCAACTCCGTTGCCGAATTGGGAACCTGAAATCAGAAATGACGTGTTACGTTATTGACGCTGACACTTCATATAACTTGTTGTTAGGACGATCTTGGATCCATGCTAACTGGATTGTTCCCTCTAATCTGCACCAATGCTTCAAATACGTGGAGGATGATACAACGGTACAAACAGTGTTCGCTGAGAAACAACCGTTCAAAGGGTGGAAAACTACTTTACTGACGCTCTCCTATATCAGGAAATCGGTAAAACATCAAAAGAACCATTGCCTGACAACGACGACAGTGGCAATGAGGCAGATTCAGAGTCTGAAGGAGACACGCCAGCTACTTTGATCGGTGAACCAATTGTAGCATGTTTCAATAATCCTCAATGTAGTAATCCCTCTGAGGATGATGATGAATGGGTGATTAATGACAATGTTATCTTTGATTATCCTGTGACTGTCGAATTCTTTGAATCTGTCGCCAATAGCTCTCTACACATGCCCTTGCATAAACCAAGCATGCCAGGTACATCTGTGAATGTGTGAAAGAATCCGTCTTCGTGATCCCTCCATCCAAAAGGAGTCAATCACCAATAATATTCGGTAGAGCCCAACTACGAAGGTTTACGGTCACAGATTCGAGTTCAGACTCAGAGCCCTCGCAATTTTTTTATTATGCACGATCAGCACAGCATATGATGAGAAAAATGGGATCAGCCTGCAATGTGGGAGTGGCTTGAATTTCGAAAAAGGACGACGTAATTTTCTATGTAATTTCGTGCCGAAAGGGAAACCGGCAAATTACTATGATAAAACACGCAGGGGGGCTGGGACATGTTACACCTCCACATTCTACATCGATTCGATGCGAAGATAACAAACCGATCCCGTCACGCTCTGCCTCTTCCTCCGAGTGGGAGTCAGATGTTAGTGTAGGAACGATGTTCTAGAATCTCTCCATTAATATGACTACACGTAGTCAACTTGAGCCTGCGGAAGCTATTGATGTTGAACCATGGGCTCAGCAACTGGATTTCCAGTGGAAAAAGCGATTCGAACAACGCGAACCACCTACTGAAGATAAGGTGATCCAGATTAACTTGGGTAGTCAAGATCACCCTAAACCCATCTTTATAAGTGAGAGCTTATCACTTACGGAGAAAGAAGAATTGATAGTACTTGTAACAGAGTATATCGATGTCTTTGCATGGAACTGCGAAGATATACCCAGATTTGATCCGCAAGTAGCCATGCATCGTCTGAATATTAAGCCTGACGCCAAGCCAGTCAAACAACAACAACGACGATTTCGCCCGAGCATTATGGAAGCTATTGAAGCCGAAGTCTGTAAACTCATCGCATGTGGTTTCATACGGGAGGAATAACATCCAGATTGGGTTGCTAACATTGTTCCCGTTTTTAAGAAGAATGAAAAAATTCGGATCTGTATTGACTACCGCGATCTCAATACAGCCTGCTCTAAAGACGAATTCTCATTGCCCATCACCGATGTCATGATTGACAATACCTACGGATTCGAAAGATTGTCTTTCATGGACGATTTTTCAGGGTATAATCAAATTAAGATGTACCCAGGGGATGAGAAGCATACTTTATTCTGGACACCGTTGGGGGTATACTGCTATATCATGATGCCCTTCGGATTAAAGAACGCGAGAGCAACTTATTAACGTGTAATGAGTACAATTTTCTACGACAACCTCTAAAAGACGGTAGAATGTTATGTCGACAAAATTGCTGTGAAAAATCGCGATAAGAATAATCATCTTCGTGACTTGAGAACAATGTTCGATATAATGCGAGCTCATCGACTAAAAATGAATCCGACAAAATCCTTCTTGGGGGTTTCGAGTGGAAAGTTTTTAGGATTCATTGTCACGTCAAAAGGGATCCATCTTGACCTAGATAAAGTCAAAGCTATCCAAAATACGCGTCCACCTAAGAATCTCAAAGAACTTAGGGGCCTGCAAGGCAGATTGGCCTATATTAGAAGATTCATCGCAAATCCCTCAGGCCGCTGTCAACCGTTCACCCAGCTCATGAAAAAGGGTGTCTCTTTTGTATGGGATCAAACCTGTCAAGAAGCTTACGAGGATATTAAAAGATACCTTACTAAACCTCCGGTCTTAGTGGCTCCCACATCAGGAAAACCATTGCTACTTTATGAGAAAGTTGTGGACCATTCTCTCAGTACTCTGCTTGCTCAAAAGAACGATGATGGCTACGAACAAGCCATTTATTATCTGAGTAGGACTCTGATAGGGGCTGAATTTCGCTATAACCCTATTGAGAAGGAATGCTTAGCTCTTGTCTTTGCTAATCAAAAGACGCGGCATTACTTGGTTGGCCAAACCATACATTTCATTTTCAGAGTGAATCCTTTACGTCTCCTCATGACGAAACCAGGATCACTAAATTCAAGATTAGCTAAGTGGGCCCTCCTTCTGTCTCAGTACGACATGCTCTTTGTCACTTAGAAGGCAGTTAAAGGCCAGGCGCTTGCAGACTTCCTGGCTGCTCATCCGGTTTCAGAAAGCTCAAAACTTTATGAAGATATTCCAGATGAGGTTTTCGAATCTAATATAACTTCAAAGGATGAAGTGTGGCAGATGTTCTTTGATGGATTATCAAGAATAGGCCTTAAAGGCAAAATCATTGCTGGTGTGGGGGATGTATTTATCTCACCACAAAGCCATATCCTTCCTAGGACGTTTTCATTGATAGAGCCATGTTCCAACAATGTGGCAGAATATAACGCTCTATTCAATTGGCCTTCAGCTCGCCCATGAAATGGGGGTACGCTACTTCGAAGCTTATGGTGATTCAAAACTGATTATTAATCAGGTTAAAGGAGATTATGAGGTCCGTCACAGAGATTTGGTACCTTATTATCATGCGGTCATCAAAATGGCTAATTTATTTGATGGCTTTTACATCGGTCATGTGTACCGATCCTAAAATACTAAGGCCGACGCTCTGGCTGCACTAGCAGCAACATTGGCCTTACCAATCGACATAACTTATCATCTTACAGTGACTACTCGACACCTTATTTGTCCTAAACATGTGTTGAAAATCAAGGAGGTCCATATCACCTCGACGGATTTTGAACCGAGAGATTGGCGATTTTCCCTTGTTGACTATGCTTTACATGATATATTACCGGATGACCCTAAAGAAGTGGTATCTTTCAGATGAAGGTCTCTCCGTTTCTATTATGATCTAATAGTAAAACACTCTACCGTCGCTCATATGAAGGTATCCTCCTCCGTTACCTTTCTAATTCAGAAGCACAAGAAGTGCTTAAAGAGGCGCATGACGGTATATGCGGAGCTCATCAACCAGGTCCGAAGCTCAAGGATCGATTGCACATGCTTGTATATTATTGGCCAACCATGATAGCCGATGCCATCAAATATGCACAAAGGTGTAAAGCCTGCCAAATCCATGCAGACTTTATACATCAACCTCCAGAACTACTTCATCCGACTATTATGTCGTGACCATTCGAAGCATGGGGAATCGATGTCATAGGGCCTATCAGCCCCTCATCAACAAAAGGTCATCGGTTTATCCTAACAATAACCGATTATTTCTCAAAGTGGGCAGAAGCTATTCCACTTATTGAAGTGAAAACTTTCAACGTGGTCTGTACGCACACGGAGAGGGTACGAGCTCGAAGTAAGATTTCCTTGAATCAAATTGAAAAATTACAACGACTAGTATTCCGGTTACAAGGGAGGGAGGGTGTTGAGTCTTGAATCCTCCCTTTGTTTAAGGCTGGGTTCTTCAAGTGGCGATGGAGAGTGAATCTTATTCTCCGTTGACTGGGTGACCGTCTAGACCTTCGGGGATCTTTTCTTCGGCTGGTAGAAGGAGTTGCACAGCTCCGTCTACCAAAACTCTCAAAGAGAAGGTAGGCAAAGAGCAACTTGTACGCGGCAAGCTTGCTGAAGAGTTGAGCTCTCTCTTGCTTCTCTCTCTCTGTCTGCCTGTGTGTAGTCTGTTGTCTATCTCTTGTTTCTTGTGTCGTCTCCCGTCTGTGTGTCCTTCCCCTCATAGCGGCGGGGCTATTTATCGAGGTTTCAGGGGTGAACGTGCCCCCTAAAAATGCTCCACAATGAGGGGCTAACTTCCCCGCTATGTGGGCGGTGACTGGCCCCATAACCAGGGCTGTTATAACCGAGACGTGTGCCTTGGACCCTTTCGCCCTGATGTTGAGACGCGGGTGTCGAGCCCACGCGCCTTGATGTTGAGACGCGGGTGTCGAGCCCACGTGCCTTGATGTTGAGACGCGGGTGTCGAGCCCACGCGCCTTGATGTTGAGACGCGGGTGTTGAGCCCACGCGCCTTGATGTTGAGACGTGGATGGCCATCATTAATCCTGCGTCTAGAACCTGAAATTCTGCCTTTTTTAATGGCTTGTCTTTTTAATGATTTTTAGACAGCCTACAGAACCCCCTCCAAGGTTTTTGATATTCCACGGTTAACTGGGACGGTTTTTGAAATACTTTGGACTCTAGCTGAGCTTACCCTTATGACTGGACTGTTGATGCTCCGGGTTTGATCTTATCTAGAGTATGGTCTTCGTGAGTGTACTGTAGAACCCTTTGAAGCCATCAGAGTTGATCGAGTTGAGTGTTTAGATACACAGTCTAAACCTCCCTGATTGCTTTAAGTCTGTCGTGGGTGCACTTTAAGCCAGGATTGGACAGTCGTCTGCTTGTGCCAGTGTACTGTTTGAACTGATTTGCAGAAGCAAGGACTGAACGCCAGTTCTTTCTCTTTTTTTTGAAGAGCAGAGATAGTACTGCTTAAAAGACGCGACTTTCATGGGGTGCGTCTTTTGGAAATGGAAAGGCGACTGATATTCCATTGGGCAGACGCGATGCTAGGCCGGATTGGAAAGACACGAACTTCGGAGAGACGCATCCTTTTGAGTAAGGACGCGACTTTCTGGACGCGACTATGGCTGTGCTGACGGGGCACGTCCATTGAAGAGGCGCGCCTGTTGGGTGCGAATCCGTGCCATGTCATGAGTGCACCGCCACTTGTTCTGGGGAACCGACGGGACATCTCTTTTCGGCGCGCGGACTTCCCGATATATTAAATGAGCTGTCCACGCGTCAAGCGATGACTCGATGCCGAACCAATCGAGCCACGCGCCACGTATCTTTGCGAATCTTCGTGCCTATAAATGGCAATAGTCAAAGAGATATCTCTTTCGTTTTGAGCGCATCTGTTAGGGTTTTTTTGAAAAAGGAGTCTTCTCTGTCTCTTTTCATTTCTTCATCGTCCATCATCGGATCCTTGATTAACAATGGCACCCAAGGCCAAGTCAACCGCATCATCTTCAAAAGCGGCCGTCGTCGAGGCCCAGAGGGGCGGTTCTTCCGCGCAGGAAGCCCCAATCTCAGGTATAATGCCATTAGGCTTAAACTTCACCATTAATGGAAGTTCATGGACTCCTAAAAATCCCTCTTTTAAAGGAGAACCGTCAACATAGAATAGAAATCATGTTTGATTCTCAGACGCGGTCTTTGAGTTGATAAACAAGGCGCGGGTTTGATGACCCCACCGCTTTTATCCACTTGGGGATGCGCTTGTTTATTGGATATAGAGCGCCAGTAAGCCCTGCACTTCGGATTCTTCACTTAGAATATTTCTAATTGTGAAGGGTTCGGACGCTGACTTGATCCTTGCGTTCTGTGATATCAGGTGCTGGTCTTTTATGAATCTCGCACCTGAGTCCAAGTACTTAGGAATTTTTCATAAGTCTTAGATTTCAAAATGCAGGCTTCCTGTTGGCCTCACGGTCGCGGATTTTCAAGTCTGGACGCGGATTTTGACAATTTCTGCGTCCAGAATCTCTTCTGCGCGGATTTTCAGGCCTGGACGCGGATTTTGACAATTTCTGCGTCCAATATCTTTTCTGCGTCTTGACTATAGACACTTAACTTTTTTCAACAAATTTCTGATTAAGTGTCATCTTCTTCTGCAGTGCAACACACTTCTGCCCCACTCTCCAAGAGGCGCCACTTCGGGCACGTAGGTGGTGCTGACCGTGATTTGACCTTTGTGCTGCAAAGGACTGTACCTGTGACTGCTGATGGGTCGCAGGAGCGCAGGAGGAGGCTCTCCAATGTTGACATGGCAACCTTTCGGGAGCTTATGACTGACGCAGCATTCACAACGGATGCTCGCGTTCCGCTGGAGAAGCCTGCCTTCTTCTTTGGAGACCGTGTTAGCGAGGGCGGCTATTCCTTGTATGACGGAGATTATAAATGACTCCGTCAGATAGGGGATAGAAGATTCTTTCTCCCAAACAGGGAGAGGATATACCCGCTATCTTATCTTCAACACATGTCCGTCCCTCGGAAAATGAAATGGGAACTCTCCCGATATGTCCCTGAGGTTACTCTTGGCGACCTAGGCTCCAAAAAGGTATATCGCCATGATAGTCATGATAGGGAGGTTCTCGGCCTGTTTCCAGGGCTGCTCAGGACTGATCACCCAGTTGGAGAGACACCAAAACTTGGCACCACTTTCCTCAACGCGTTCATGAAAGTGGGGGGTGATTTTTCGGTCGAGTTCCGTTCACCCGGGTGGGTCCACTCCACTGAGAGGTATTGGTGGGGCAGGATGGTGAGCTTCGTCCTTGCCGACCTTAGAGGATTGTTGGAACAAGCGGAATTGTACCAAGTAGTCAGGGCCGTACAGTATGGTATCCCACCGAGCTCCCAAAACTTCTTTGGGATCCTGAAGCGTTACAATCCTCTGACGGGGACATTCTTCACTCCGGTCGGGGAGATGGGTCTCGCCCTGCACGAGTTGTACGAGGTCTCGGGGCTGATAATGGGGGATTCTCCCTATGAAGAATACGTCCCAACCACTGAGGAGCTTCACCTTATGAAGAAAGGGTCTCCTCGAGTGTACGAGTCTTACTGGGAGGTGTTATGTCACTTCCACGTCTGCGGCCAGATAACCTCTTGGAGGGCGGGGGGAGTCAAGCAGCTGTCTTGGGCAAGCTACTTGTTCAATGGCGTCAACCAGAAAGACCGTCCGGTGACCCGACTGGCTCCCAGCTCCGACGAGGAGATTGCCGACAGGATCAAGGCTTCTGTAGACTCCTACACCACGGAGTTGAACGAGGATGTTTTCGAACCTGACACGGTTTTCGAAAGCTTTCATCATCGAGCCCGGATCCCTATCTCCAACCATGCACTGTTGGCGGGCTTCTTAATGCTGTGGTTGAAGCGCTGTGTGGTGCCAACGCTGCCACATGAAGTCATTATTGCCGACGTAGTGTACCCGGCGGTGCTCCTGACTTATGGTAGGTCCATAGCCCTTCTCCCGGCCATGGCGGCGAGTACCCAAAGCGGGTTGCGGACGTTAACCCAAAATCTGTGCGAGGCAGGGAAGGCCGTCGACTCCCATGGCAAGGTGATTGTTGACTCGGAGGGGAGGCCGACGATAAAGCGCCCCAACCCTCGGGTTGAGCTTCCCTACACGTACCTAATGGCTTGGTACGTTATGCACTGTCCCTCCCTGATGACGCCGGTGTCTTGGAGTGAGGGGTTTATTCCTTTCGTGCAGCGGTTGGAGGGTTCAAACTGGTGTAATACTTACATGTATTACGTTCGAAAGTGCGTTATGTCGGCTTCGAACTACCAGCTTAATCGCTGCTTCCCCGCGATTCCTGGTGCATCTTTCGGGGAATAATTTACTGACTCCGCAGGCCAAGATGACTTCACGAGGCTGTCAACGGGGATTTTCTGGTGGTTGGTCAACATTCGGCCCGGGTATGTGCTTTTCCGGCAAGGGAATTCATGCACGATCGAGCCGTATATGCCGAATCGCTTCGCCCGACAGTTCGGCTATGATCAACTATATGTCGGCAACCCCAATGCTCGACTCGCCTTCAGTGGGAATTTGTTCGAAGGTGCTCGGGCTTGGTATTATAGCGTGGCCGGAGGGACGGAAACAACTTTTCGGCTGCCTATCAAAGGGCCGAAGGGCCGTACCAGCTTCAGCTTCTGTACTTGGTACTTCCAGGCCAACCAAACACCAGATTTCGCTCCGGAGTATTCATGCATTGAGAGTATCAATGCAGGTTATGAAGCCAGGTCGGGGTCCACTAAACGCTCGCGAGGCGTCGAGCAGTATCTGAAGGCTCTGAAGGTGGTCAGAAGGGGGTCGAGGGAGGAGCCGCGAGCAGCAAAGGCTCGACAGGCGGTGGGTAAGCGTCCTCAAAGCTCTACCTCCACTGCTGAGCCTGCCCCAAAGAAGGTCCGGAGAGACTTGACGGCTGCAGTTTCTCCATCCGAGGACATCCCTTCTGGTGTTGAGGAACCGAGGGAAGAAGAGGCGGATGAGGATGATGCCCCCTTAGTCCCTGCTCGCAGGTTGTGCAGCAAGGACCCCAGGATTGTGGAGGAAGCGGAGCCTGCTGGCAAACCCACCGCCACTGACGAGGCCGAGCAGTTCGAAGTCGACATAATGAGCGGAGGCGATATTGAGAGGCCAGGGGTCTCAGCTCAGCTCGGGGCTTCCTCAGCTCACGAGAGGAGGGATGAGGCACAGCAGCCTGAGGTCGACATAATGGGTGATGTTGAGATTCCAGGAGTCTCAACTCAGCCTGGGTCTTCCTCAGCTCACGAGAGGAGAGATGAGGCACAGCAGCCTGGGTCTCCCAGTGTATTCATCTCCAGTGCTCGGACAGTTGACCCCAGCCCTACCACTGGGGTGTTTGGAGGCAAGGCTCCGGTTGCCGAGGTCCCTCGCGTTGAGCTGTCGTCTTCATCATCCGAAGAGGAAATCGATTTTGAGGATGAGGTTGACTTTGGCGATGAACCCGCTCCTCCTGATCTGAGCAAATTCTCACACATCTCGGAGGAGGAAATATATGGGTGTGAGCCGTTGACGACATCACCACTAGCAGCAGTTATTCCTGCTGAGGCTGCTGAAGGTACACTACTTGCCAAACTCATCCTTCTAACTAGGAGAAGGATTTTGACGTTTTCTTTTTTATTTGGCCTCGTGTTGCAGGGCTAGTCATGGTTAGCGAGGCTACTGCTTCCTCCCAGATCGAGGAGATGATACAAGAACTGGCTCAGCAGGAGAGAGCTGAGTCTCCTCGTACTGGGGTGCCTCAAGAGAGGGTAATTGTCAAAGTCGGGGAGACCTCCACCCTACAGGATTCACCCAAGGACTCGCCAGCTCTGGACCCCCAGCCAAGTAAGGAAATGTTGATATAAATGTTTTCCTTTTGCTGTCATGGCTAACATTCTCGTAATTTGCAGAGGGCATTGAGGAAGTTCAGGCAAGTGCAGAGAGCATTGAAGAAGCTCAGGTAGGAGGAGATTTGGCGGTCAGTGCCTGCCCGGGAGACCACACAGCTCAAGCCTCGGCCGAGGATTCTGAGGAGGTCGAGCTCACTACCCTGTCATCGGCTGTGGAGGTTTCTACGGAGGTAGCACCCCCAGAAGCGCCAGTGGCTACTCTTGCTCCTGCCGTACCCGTGGTCATCCTGACACTTGCACCAGAAGAATCGGCTTACATCCCTCACCCCGTGATAGAAAGGGGATCGGGAAGCACTTCGGGTGATGATACCATGGAGTTCCTGACACGCCAGACGGTGCAGCAGTTCTTTACCTCAATGCGATCATGCATCGATTTCATCCTGTCTGGGGGTAGCTCTTTTGAATTCGCCCAGACGTATCTCGAAAACCTGGTCGAAAACATCAAGTTGGCCGGAGGCCCTTCACTAGCCCAGGCGTGTTTGCTGCTGGTGGAGCAGCTGGGACAAAACCTGAGAGAGCTTCGATCCCTGGAGAATGCCGGCTCATTCCACGAGGCCCAGGAAACTCTGAATAGGCTCCTTGCTGCTCAAGAGCAAGAGCGAAGAGAGGTGGAGGAGCAGATAACCGATAACACCCGTCTTCTCGAAGGTTTCTAGGCTGATCATCAAAGGCTAGCGATCGAGTCCAAGGAATCTGAGATGATCATACAGGCTGCAAAGCAGGCTATCCTTGATTCTCGGGCCGCCACAGCCAGAGCTGAGGCAGTGATTACTATTAACGAACAGAAGCTTGCTACCTCTGAAAAGAGGCTAGCGGAGTTAGAGGCTGCCAAGGCGCAAGTTGAAGCAAACCTCTCTGTTCGTTTGTCCAAGCTGGAATCCCTCCGAGTACGAGCGCAGGGATTTTTACCTGAGGCGGACCTGCGGGCCCAAGCTCTCATGGAAGCTGAGAAGGCGCGTCAACATGAGATGCATCGCCTCAGAGAACAAATCCGTTCTTTGGCGAACCAGGATTTTTAGCCTTCTCCTTCTTCTTTTTTTTCTTTTTGTAAAGAAAGGGACGCTCTATTTACCAAGAGTGCTTGTATCTACTTTTATCATTTTTGAATAATAAAAGTCGTTGAAATTTTTTGTTCCACCTTCATTGCCTCGCTGCGAATGGATTTAATCCTTTAATCATAGTCTTTAATTGTGCTCTCCGGCTGACTGTGAATACTGAACTTATGAAAACTAAGTTCTTTTGAGAAACGCAGCGTCGAAAGAGACGCGGCTCTGAGGCACGCGATTCTGACTTGCCAGTGAAGACGCGGTTCAAGCAGACGCGGAGGACGCGGGTTTGAGTGTGGTTCATTGGCCGCAATTCTTAACTCTATCCAGACGCAGAGTTCAGGATAATGAGGTCTTACGCCCCTTAACATTAACGCAGTCAGGGACGTGGCGCTGGGCCTCAATGTAAGACCCATAATCATGGATGTAGACGCAGCTCCAAGATGCTTGTAAAGGTGATGGGTTTTTTCTGCTGAAGTCATAAGCCTTAGGACGCAGCTTTATGTGCTTTCCCACTGGGGCCCCCAAAATGAGTCCATTTTGTTGAGAGACGCAGATCGACTTTGAATCATTCAAGAGACGCGAAGGATCTTCTAACTTGGAATGAAGGAGGACGCCAATTTTTGAGAAAAGAGGGGGCGGGTCCTTGGACGCAGCTCTCACACCTGCGTTTTGGCACGATTTTCCAGGCGTTATAAACAGCCTGTCATAAAGATTTTGTGAAATCTTTGAACGTCAAGTCTCCGTTGACGATTGGGAACCCGCATCATCTGTTGTGTCCCGAAGTGGTTTGTCCACGCGTCAGTTCTTTATTGGGCTTAGGCGTTAATGCCTTTTTATGCCAATACGGCGCTGGCGGTGGGAAACCAGCGTCTTCGACGCTTCCCGAAGCGACGCTCCACGCGTCAGCCTCCCATTGGGCTTTGACAGTCGTGCGGTCATTAAGGCTGACGGTTCCAATTGATGACCCATTAATTACGGTTATTATGGGCTGCCTATAAATAGGGGCTCCTCCTCTCCTTTTAACAGTCCATACTTAGACTGTGTTCTTTTTTTTTTGAGAGCGAGTGCTCTGAGAGATTTTGTCTTCTCCCTTTCTGAGAGACTCTATCTTCTCCCTTCAAGGACCCTATCAGGGGTTTGCCTCCATGGACGAAGATGACCCAGAGCTTCCATGCTTCTGTTTGGTCTCTTCAGTAGATTACCACTGTCAAGTGATTTCAATGATAGGAAGCGTCTCCATGAGCACCTTTTACGTCGCGCCTCAATGCAGAGAGTTCAACTCTTAACAGAGGCCTCTGCGGGTATGCCATGCCCACTTATCATGACATTTTAGATCCAACCAAGTTTGAATTTTAGTATATCTCTTAGAGAGATACCATCTGGACTTTCTTGTGAAATCGTGGTTGGTGCATTCCTCTTCTGGAATTTGCGCCATCGACTTAAACCTTTTTTGAACGCAAGTATTGAAGTCGTTGGTACCTGGCCGCGGGCTTTGCACACAGAGCTCGCGTCTTGAGGCCACTGACTTGGAAGAACTTCAATTCGGGTTGAAGGTTTCAGGCCTGAACTTTTGCAACTCCTGTTCCTCCAACAGAGAGATGGCAATTTTTTGGCGTCTGATTCTCTGCGCGCCTTGTATCTTAGACGTGGATGTGGAATTAGGTCGCGTTTGAATTCTGTGTGTATCACAGTCTTGCTCGCGTCTGTTTCTGTTGTCGCAGGAGTCTGGCCCAGCGTGCGGGTCATTCCCGCGTCTGCAGTCTTCAGCAATAACCGCGTTTGTGACTTAGTTTTCTTCTGTCGAAGTATACTAAGCTATGAATTGTCTCATTCCCTTGTTTGCTTCTTGCAGGTAGGCTTGATCATCCTTTTTCACGTTCGCTGGGCCCTTGGGAGAATATATCGGCCATCGAACTTGTTCAATGTTCGTCCACAAGGGAAGAAATCATCGTCTCCGTCGTCCACAAGGGAAGAAATCACGGTCCCTGACGGGGACGTAACCCTCGCCAAGATCTCTTTGGATTCAATGCACCAGTCATGCTCCTTGGCATGGCAGGGTCAGAGTGAGTATGGCGGCGGGGGTTGCGGTGGATATAGTGGTGGGTAGCATCCCCTGTGAGGTCTCAAAACCTCCTCTCTCACCTCAGAAGTGACATCGAGGAAACTCCATGTTCACTGAACAACCTTCTGGCGGAAGAGATGTTCATCAACGGAGGATCATATCCCCACTTCGGATGGTCAGGTGGAATCAGAAAACTCTGCTGCCATCAGACCTCAAGAAGCACCATTGTTCTCGGTCAACCAGAGGCTTCTTCGATGTTTACATTATGCATCGTGATGCAACCAGCTTCTGATCGTTGCCGCAATGTCTGATTCTATTTTGGCGTTCTTCCAAACATCTTGTACTTGGAATCAAACGCAGCTTTAAGGAGTGAGTGCAACCTCTGAGAGAGAGGGACTTCTTCGTGTACTCCTTAACTGTAACACTCAATCTTATTGTATAAGAGAGCGTTTTGTATCACTTTCATATGCCTGGATATAAATAAAAGTGACACTTTTCTTTTTGTCTCTTCTATTGTCTTGAACTATCTTGTTTCTTTTTTAGTCAGACGCATAGAAGCAAAGAATCTTGGCTCGTTAAAACTATGATGAAAAATTTTTAACAAGTCAAATTTTGTGGAGAAAAGACCCTATCTTAGGGATCCCACAATGCTGTCAGAGGTGTGATGTTAACTTGACAAAGATAAAAATGATTTTGGTGGACCTGCTACTTTATAAAAGAAAGTAACAGGTTGAATGGGTACCCCCAGGGAAGATGAACTTTTATCAGAGGTTTGGGATTAACTTGATTAAGATCAGCCGGGGAGTTAATGAAAACACTGTTAATGGTGTAATGTTAACCTAACAATATTTTTGGGTAGACTTGTTGTTCTGTTGAGGAGAATAACAAGTGTGGCTAGATTCGCGGGGATCTAGGAAATTTTTTACCGTTAGAGGTGTGATATTAACTTAACGGGTTGAAAGTTGTCTTGTCAGAAGTGTGATGTTAACTTGACAAGAATATGAATCAGAGGTGTGATATTAACTTGACTCAGGAGCATTTCAGTTTTCATTTGGGAAAACTGAAAGTGTCACTGTCATAGGTATGATGTTTAACTTGACAGTGAGGGTAATGCTAGAGGTGTAGTTTTGAACTTGGCATTGGTCATCTCGACTTCAAGGAGGAAGTCCGAGGAAAAGTCATGGCCATAAGTATATTGTTGAACTTGGCGATGACCTGGACGCTAGAGGTATAGTGTTAAACTTAGCATCGTTCATTTCAGTTTCGATATGGAAGTCTGAAGGAAGGTGACTGTCAGAGGTGTGATGTTAACTTGACAGAAACTCGATGTACTGTTTAGAAGTATATTGTTAACTTAACAGTAATTTGTCAGAGGTGTAGTATTAACTTGACAGAAATTGAGTTGCGATATGAGCAATTTGAGGACTTGTCATTCTATTGATGAGAATTGACAAGTGGAGTTTGGAATGTCAGAGGTGTAGTGTTAACTTGACAATTATTGATTTGCGATATGAGCAATTTTAGGACTTGTCATTCTATTGTGAGAATTGACAAGTGGAGTTTGGAATGTCAGAGGTGTAGTGTTAACTTGACAATTATTGATTTGCGATATGAGCAATTTTAGGATTTGTCATTCTATTGATGAGAATTGACAAGTGGAGTTTGGAATGTCAGAGGTGTAGTGTTAACTTGACAACGACTGTATTTTGTAGACCTACCATTCTGTGGATGAGAATTGGTAAGGGATTTTGGAGGGGGAAGTGGAGTCAAGTCCACTTAGGATTTTTAGCAAACCCTCAGCTGTCAACGGATTTGAGGTGCCTTTACCAACTACCGTTTGAGTTGGGCTAGCCATGCTATTCCCCTCAGCATGATAAGTTGTCGAAGATTTATGTTGGGCTTAGAAGCCAACATTTTCCTCTATCCTTAGCCGTCGGAGGCGTCGGATATTAATAAAGAAACTCTTCTTATTTTGATCAGAGGTGTAATTTTGAACTTGATCGGAGGAGGAGTACTATTAAGGATAGTACTTCTTCAAGAATCTGCCATTGATCGGCATCATAAGTGTATCGCCATTTGAAGTTATGAGGCGATACGATCCATTTGAGTAGACTGACTCTACTACGAATGGTCCTTCCCATTTGGGTTGGAATTTTCCTTTTGTCTTGTGCGTCATCACCATAGGTCTTCTGACGGCTAAGACTAGGTCACCTTTCTTGAAAGTTCGCACTTTAACTTTCTTGTTGAAGGCTCTGGTAATTCGAGCTTGGTAAAGCTCGATTTGTTGCTGGGACTGTAGACGTTTGTCATCTAAGGCTTCCAATTCTTGGAGTCGCTGTCGATGCTTCTCCTCTGTTGTCATCTCTGCTGTCAGGACAACGCGTAGAGATGGAATTTGAATTTTGAGTGGAAGGACGGCTTCACACCCATATACCAAAGAAAATGGTGTAGCTTTAGTCGGGGTTCGCACAGTTGTGCGATAGGCCCATAAGCATTCACCTAACTTGTCGTCCCAGTCCCGTTGACTTTTCGATACGAATTTCTTGAGAAGCTTGCCAATGATCTTATTGAAAGCTTCTGCGAGGCCATTAGCAGCAGGATAGTATGCCGTTGAGGACACACTCTGGATTCTGAACTTAGCGCAGAATCTCTGGAAAGCCTGGCTGATGAACTGGGGTCCATTGTCATGGACAATTCGCCGAGGTACACCGAAACGGTAAATGACGTGATGCTTTACGAACTTGATCACGTTAGACGATTTTACCTCCTTCAAAGGGATGGCCTCGGCCCATTTAGAGAAGTAATCGGTTATTGCTAAAATGAACCGATGTCCTTTTGATGATGGTGGGCTGATAGGGCCAACTACATCCATCCCCCACATTTCAAATGGCCAGGTAGAGGTCGTAGAGTGGAGGTACTCTGGTGCTTGATGGATGAAATCGCCATGCACTTGGCAAGCGTGACATCTTTTAGCATAAGTGATGGCGTCGGCAATCATCTTGGGCCAATAGTAACCCAACCTTTGGAGTCGATGTGCCAATTTTGGGCCGGGTTGGTGGGCTCCACACATGCCATCGTGGGCTTCTTTCAATATCTCTTGAGCCTCCTTTGGTGAGAGGCGCCGGAGCAAGATCCCGTCATGCGATCGACGATACAATGTTCGTGTAATCGCATTGTAGTAAAATTTAGGGGCTTTCCTTCAAATGGCAGCCGCTTCCTTGGCGTCCTCAGGCAGGATGCCGTACAAGACATAGTCGATATAGGGGAATTGTCAGTCTTTAAGCTCTGGCCCGGTTGACAATTCCAGCGCTTCTTCGCCTTGACACTCTCCCTTTGACTCCTGATAGTCTTCGAGGGCAGTTCTCGGGCAATACAGGTCGTGGCTGTAGACGAATACTTTCTCCATTGCTCCAGCTGGAAGAGCTAAGGAAGCCGCGAGGGATGCGAGTGCATCTGCGTGCGCATTTTGCCTGCGCGGTACATGGTCAATGTAGAAGTTTGTGAACCTTTCGGCCATGCGGATAGTTGCGTTGTAGTAGGGTACTAGGTCCTCATGTCTGACTTCGTACTCTCCGCGAACTTGGTTGACGATGAGTTTAGAGTCGCCGTATGCCTCGAGATTTCTAACGCCAATCTCATCGGCAACTGCATCCCAATCAAAAGAGCGTTGTACTCCGCCACATTGTTGGAGCAAGGCTCAGTTAGCGAGACGGCTCGGGGAATCACATAATTCTGTGGTGAGACGAGTACTACTCCTACCCCGCTACTGTATGTCCCTTTGGGCTTGTTCTCGATGCACCATCAAAGAAAAGTTGCCACTCCTGCCTTTCAAAGGATGTCTGGGTAGCGTTCAAACGGTGGGTAGGAATCCCAAGATGACCCGGCGAGGCATAATGCTCAATGCGGACCCGGGATCTACCTAAATGCGGTTCACCTCAGATGATCCAATATACCCTGCGAAGTAAAGGGGTCGATCATGTTTCCCCCTGACTTGCATATCATCTGCCGTGAAGGTGATGCAGGGGCCATTTTGGGAGGTATGGAGGCAATCCTCTACATCTCTCTCCTTTGGTCCGATTGGCACCTGAGTCATGAAGGCCTCAGCATTAGCAAGGGCCTCTTGTAGAGCTTCTCTGGTTGACTTTGATAGCCTGAGGAGCTCATAAAGAGTAATCCGGGCGGTATATTGGCCAGTTGAGCCAAGACATTAAAGCGATAAGGTGCTGTGGATCCTTCCGCTGCGTCCTTCGAAAGAACTCGAGAAAATCGAAGTTCTTTCTGTTTCTCCCCGGGTTGCTTCGCGGAGGGCTTGGCTGGCTCTGCAGCGAGTCTTGGAGGAGTTACCGCCACTTCGCCATACTGCTTCAAGTAGGGCTGTCCTGAGCGGGTTTCCGCCACCAGCCGACCGGGTTCTGCGGCCAGAACTATTGTCTCCTCTTTTGAGTCGGTTAGCGAAGGAATATCGGTATCCGCTTCTCGAGAAGAGGCACACACCACATTGCAGGATGACGCCTTTGCCTTGCCCTTGGACTTCTTATTAGTTACAGTAGTCCATTGCTGGGCGTCACAAGGTCAGGGTGGACCCACATGATTTCCCCCTGAGGGGTGGGAACAGGTACCAGGCCTTTCTCTTGCTGCTGGTGAGGGTCTGTGTTGACCATTCTCAGCTCTCCTCTTGGGATAGGGACTACTCCAGAGGGTGTTGGGGGTTGTCTCCCAAACTGGAGAACTGACGTCACATTAGCCGTCACCTTCTTCTGCTCTGGTCGGAGTTTCAATACCTCCGCGTCAATCAGGGCCTAATAGATGTCTTTGAAGACATAACGGCTCTTGATTGGTGTCCCAACATCCTATGGTACATGCAGTAGGTAGGATTGTCAGTTTTACCGACTTCCTCAGGGCGCCTAGCTTCAGGAAGCTTCAGTCGATTGCTCTTGTTGAGTAATTTGAAGAGCGAGTCGACATGTTCATCCTTGAAGGAATACTGTTTGTTGGCCCGTGGTTGGCTTGAAGAGCCACCTCCCTTGACCAGTTGAGGTTTAGTAGGGGATTTGGTTTCTGCTGCCAAGTTATCCTTCCTTTTGGCTTGGAGGGTGTGTCTGGCGCACGCCTCGTTGACCTCTCAGGCCTGGGCTTACCTTCTTCCGCTCTGACGCGGGCGACAATCTCCTCAGCCTGTTCACCTTGTTGGACCAACTGCTTTCAGGTGCGGCTTTCAGCAACTCCTATTTGAGCCAGGAGTGAGGTTTGGAGATTGTGGCGGCATGTTTCCATCAGGGTGACCTGGGTCATGCCGCTCGGACATCGGAGTGCCACATTCTGAAATCTTTCCACGAAAGATTTGATGGACTCTCCCTTTCGCTGTTTGGTAGCCAAAAGGGTGGGCATCGTGACTTCCGAGTCGTCTTCGAAGAAGCGCGTTAGGAATACCTTCTCCAAATCACCCCAGTTCTTGATGGAGCCCTCCGGGAGTTTCATAAACCATTCGAAGGCGAGCCCTTTCAGGGTGCCAATGAACAGACGTGCCAAGATGGCATCATTGTCTACTACATTCCCTGTTTGGGATTTAAAGTAGTAGAGGTGTTGGTTGGGTGACCCCTTCCCATCGAATGCTTGGAGGGTTGGAGCCTTAAACTTGGGCGGGTATGGAACCAAGTCCCACTCGGCCGGATAAGGCCGGACCACTCCCGCTTCCTGGAGGCCTTTACGGTTGGTGAGGGCCTCAAGACGTTGCTCCAACTGATTCATTCTTTTAGAATGAACCTTTCCCCGGTCTTGGTCGTCCTTTTCCTGTGATGAGGATTTAGATGCACCAGAAGTAGACTGCGCGTTCTTCTCGGAGTGCTTGGAAGACGAGCTTTCTCCCTCTTTTCGTTTGCCCTTAGACTTTCTAGGGGGAGATTTCCTCCTGTCTTCGAGCAATTGTGCGAGCATCTATTTGAGAGAGTCGATAGATTCCCGCTGAGCAAGAATCATATCGAGTTGTTCCCTCTGGACCTGGGCTTGCTGATCCAGGCGCCGGGCTGTCTCCTCAGGAGTGCCCGTCATGTAGGTGAAAGCCTCTTTCTCTGTAGAAGAGTTTGAGGCCTGCGATTCTGCTACAGCAGAATGAGAGTCATTCATTTTAACGCCCTGAGCTAGGGCATTATAATCAATCGGGGAATGGCCCCGGTCCGGGTGCGAGTGTGTCGATACACTCCTTCCGGTTCAGAGTCAGACTCGTCAGAGTTGACTGCAGGCTGTTTTCCTCTTCTCCTGCTTGTCATATTCGCAGTGAGCTCTGGGTATTCAGCATCAGAGAACATCCTCCGCCTATGAGAGCGTCTTCTTTTGGCTGACGGGGGTATCAGGATCAGCTGTCTAACTAAAGACTGCTGGTGCACACCTGAACCACAACGGCACTCGGAGAGCATAGAGATGAGCCGTTGGCAGCAACATGATGAAGTGACCTGATTGGCACTTCTTTTCTTCATCAAGTAATCCCTCAGATCCACGGGAGGGGGATCGAAGAGATTAACCTCGCAACGTCGAAGACGGGAGGCATCCATATGCTGTACAACCTGGACGCGGGTTTCAGGGACGCGACTTTCGCGTCGCGGCTGTAAGACGCGCGTCTGGCGTCTCAGTTGAGACGAGACGCGATTGTCGCGTTGCCGCTTAGTGCGTCGGGCCAGAAGAGTTTGAGAGAGAGTGGGTTGCTGGGCCCCACGCCTATGGGGGCGTGCCTCTTGCGCTTGACGAGGCGCAGAGGTTTCACCTTGGCGTTTGATAAGTTGGTCTTCAGAGGACCTAACTTGGGGAGTCTCGCGTTTGGGCCGCCAAACGCGGATTTCGCGCGCTGGATACGGCGCAGCTAAGACGTCAGTTTGTGCGTTACGTGCAGCCTCAGTTGGACAATCAGAAGTTCCAACTTGAAGCTGACGCGCACGCCTCCTCTGACGACGCTCAGCATTTCGGTTACGTCGTGGAGGTGGAGAGAGACCAACGACGACCTGATGCTGGACACCAGAGATTTTGACCACGCGGGTCTCCTGAGAGACGCTGACGCGTGTGTTCCACGCGACGCGGTTGGTCGCAACGGCAGTTGTGCGTGGGACCACGCGGGCCTCCTGAGAGGCGTTGGCGCGTGTATCCTGCTTGGCACAGTTGGCAGCAGCGGCGCCCGAGAGAGCCTCAGATCGGGTTTCGGGGCCATTCCCCGTTGAGACCCTGCGGCAGACGCGGGTCCTTGGGCTCTTAGAGCCGGAAGAGAGAAACTCTTCGTACTCTGCCTGGTCGAACTCGACAACTAGCGTTTCGACCATCTTCCCCTTACGGAGGACGTCACCTTGCGCCACGATTTGCTCGTCGGTAACAAATGAAGTCCCCAGCGGAGTCGCCATCTCTTGTACGCACACGGAGAGGGTACGAGCTCAAAGTAAGATTTTCTTGAATCAAATTGAAAAATTACAACGGACTAGTATTCCGGTTACAAGGGAGGGAGGGTGTTGAGTCTTGAATCCTCCCTTTGTTTAAGGCTGGGTTCTTCAAGTGGAGATGGAGAGTGAATCTTGTTCTCCGTTGACCGGGTGACCGTCTAGACCTTCGGGGATCTTTTCTTCGGCTGGTAGAAGGAGTAGCACAGCTCCGTCTACCAAAACTCTCAAAGAGAAGGTAGGCAAAGAGCAACTTGTACGCGGCAAGCTTGCTGAAGAGTTGAGCTCTCTCTTGCTTCTCTCTCTCTCTGTCTGCCTGTGTGTAGTCTGTTGTCTATCTCTTATTTCTTGTGTCGTCTCCCGTCTGTGTGTCCTTCCCTCATAGCGGCGGGGCTATTTATAGAGGCTTCAGGGGTGAACGTGCCCCCTAAAAATGCTCCGCAATGAGGGGCTAACTTTCCCGCTATGTGGGCGGTGACTGGCCCCATAACCAGGGCGGTTATAACCGAGACGTGTGCCTTGGACCCTCGCGCCCTGATGTTGAGACGTGGGTGTCGAGCCCACGCGCCTTGATGTTGAGACGCGGGTGTCGAGCCCACGCGCCTTGATGTTGAGACCCGGGTGTCGAGCCCACGCGCCTTGATGTTGAGACGCGGGTGGCCATCGTTAATCCTGCGTCTAGAACCTGAAATTCTGCCTTTTTTAATGGCTTGTCTTTTTAATGATTTTTAGACAGCCTACATGGTCAAATTTATCAAACACCACGTCATTCATCAATTTGGTGTCCCTAGGCGGATTATCCATGATAATGGTCCCTAATTTGTAAGCCAGGTATCCTATCGGTTCTGTGATAAGTACCGGATTCAGAATGTGGCATCAATCGCTTATAAACCTGCTGCTAATGACTTGGCAAAAGCATTCAACAAGATAATTATCAAGCTACTCAAAAAATTCGTTTCATCAAATAAGCGAGACTAGAATGAGAAGCTTGGTGAATATCTTTGGGCCTACCAAACCACAGTTCGGACCCTGACAGGCAATACGCTTTTTTCTCTAGTTTACGGGTGCGAAGCAGTCATACCGTTAGAAATCCAGATGCCGTCATTACAAGTCGCCTTGATGACTAGAATGACAAAGGAGGACAATGATCGGTTACGTCTTCAAGAGCTCGAAGCCCTATATGAGAAGCGACTAGAAGCTCAACAACATATTGAGTTGTATCAAGCGCGAATCTCGAAGGCCTTCAATAAGAAGGTTAAGCAAAGGGTTTTTCAGAAAGGAGATTTGGTTTTAGCCGTCAGACGACGATGATCATGACACACAAAACCAAAGGCAAATTTCAGCCCAAATTGGAAGGACCGTTCGTGATAGAAACAGTCTATTCAAATGGAGCATATCGCGTTATGACCCCAGACGGTGACATGCTCATGATGCCGATCAACGATAGGTTCTTAAGGAAGTATTATCCTTGATAGGATCCTTCTTATGATCAAGTTAACATTACACCTCTGGTCAGAATCTTCAGATCGAAGATATTTAGAAAAAGCGCTCATTTCTTTCTCTAACGAGATCATATTGCCATAAACCAGTGTCGAGCCGATCGAACACCAGTTGCATCAAAGAAGAACCAAGGTTATGAACTTCAGCTTTAGCCTTATCACTCTTCTCTAATTCATTGTCGACTAGTGTCGAGCCGATCAAACACCGATGACATTGAAAAAGAAACAACGTGTCAAATTGTTTTAGCCTTGTCACTCTTCTCTAGTATATAAATATGTACTAATTTTCAACTTAGAAGAATAGGTCATATTTTGAAGTCAAGCATGCCTAAGCAACAGTTTCAGGCAGATAGGTTATTCAGCCTGATTTTTCTATGTATAATGGTGGCATACCTTTATGGTCCTTTTCGATCGAGCAAAGCTCGACCCAACGACAAAAGGTCCGACCAAACAAATAAGTTTATCTGATGACTTATTAAGCCGAACTCATTGAAGAAAGTTCGTGACGCATTCTCTTGTAGAACCTTTCCATTTTTTCCACGTTCATATCAAGACATGGTGACCGACCAAATGGTGACCGATCGAATGGAAAACACAAACGAGTTTATCTGATGACTTATCAAGCCCAACTCATTGAAGAAGGTTCGTGACGCATTCTCTTGCAGAACATTTCCACTGTATCCACGTTCATATCAAAAACATGGTGACCGATCGAATGAAAGATTAAAGGAGTTTAGCTGATGACTTGTCAAGCCGAACTCATTGAAGAAGGTTCGTGACACATCCTTCTACAGAATCTTTCTAATATGAAAACAAGGTAAGGATTAACAGAGAGTCCATGAGGGAGGATAATCTTCAAATCAAGATATCGCAGAATTCGTGCCCATTCCTTTAATCCCAAGCTTACCTACAGAGTGAAAACCCAGGAAAAGCATCACGTTACTCAAAGTAACGAAATGATCCAACGCCTCTAACGGCTAAGAATAGAGGAAAATGTTGGCCCTTAAGCTCAAGATAAGTCCTCGACAACTCATCATGCTGAGTGGAATAGCATGGCTAGCCCAACTCAAACAGTAGTTGGTAAAGGCATATCAAATCCGTTGGCAGCTAAGGGTTTACTAAAAATCCTAAGGGACCTATTCCCATTTGATTCCTCTCCAAAATCACTTACCAATTCCCGTCCATGGAATGATAGGACCACATATGAAGATATTCACCTTCCTCGCGAAATGACAAGTCAAACCTATCATGTTAACATTAAACCTCTGATAGTAAGACTCTAACCTACTCCCCGGCGAATAAAACTAACATCCTTGCGATCTGGTCAACATCCCTAGCAAATTAAAACTCCACTTGTCATTCTCTTCAATAGAATGACAAGGTTCACTCAAAATTGCTGTTATGTTCAAACACCTCTAACAATAACAAAATCCTTGTCACGTTAACATTACACCTCTGACAAGCTGTTTTACAAATCTCGTTCTAAATCCCCACAGAGTTCTCTGACATATAATCTTTCATGAGATTCATATTCTTAGCTCCCCAGTGAGTCTCTAATAGACCCTCTTCAAAGTCTATTATTTTCCTCTCAGTCTCCAATGGACTTTCTTGGTTGTCACATTAACAATACACCTCTGACAATTTCTTTCAAAAAATATCCAAAGGAGATATCAATTTTTCGCGAAATTTATGATCAAATCTTATTTCCCCTAATGGGATTATTTCTTTGACCGTCATGTCCAGTTTGTCACCTCTGAACGGTAAAAATCCCGAGCTTGGTGGTTTCTATCGGTTATGTCCATATTACCTCTGAACTGACAGATAATCAATTCTCATCTTTCAGTCCAGTAGGGACTATCCCTTTGCCGTTTGTCCAGTTCGCCACCTCTGAACGGCAGAGCTCTGAGTCTAGCAACTTCCAATCGGTTATGTTCATATTACCTCTGAACTGACGGCTATCTAGATTTCTCCCTTGTATGGTAATTTAACTGTCACGTCCAGTTCACTACCTCTGAACAGATGAGTTCATAGCTTTATTCTTCTTTCCTCTATTTAGGCCGGGAGTTCTTACTGTCATGTTAACATTAAACCTCTGAACAGTGGATTACATATCTGAGATTCTTTAGTTGGTCATGTCAAGTCAACCACCTTTGAACGAATAGGACCCCGATCTAATTGATCTTTGTAGTCCCTTGAAGACTAGCCGCCAAGTTAATACGACTAGCTCTGCCAGCAAATTTGAAGCTTAGTGCGTCTTAGTCTATCATGATCAGTTTACCACCTCTGAATAGACGGGTCCCTGAAATTGGATTCACCTCGATTTTGCTATCATGTCCAGGTTCTCACCTCTGAATGGCAAAATTTCTCATAGCTAGTTTGTCACTTTTGATTGGCAAATCCTAGACTTCATTTGTATTAGTTCAGTAGGACTATCACAGGTTGTGGTGTCTAATTCATCATAACCTATTCATAAATCTGATGGTCTTTAATCTGTTATGTTAAATATTTACCTCTGAACAGTGAAAATCGTCAAGCTCACACTTTTCCATCCTCATCTCAACATGATTTGAGTCAAGCCATTTCTCAAATTTATTTAGTAACTAATTCTATCAGTTCATCACCTCTGATTAGATTAGTTATACCGTTATTTCTTTCTTTTTGAGGGTTGTAGTACAACCTGAAAGTAAGGATTACAAACTCAGAAGATAAAATAAGTTGAAAATACAACAGAGGAGTCAAATAAAATTACTTTTTATTGATTCAAAAAGGGGGATACATGGATTACAAGCTACGAGGGTGGTTCGTAAGACTTTATCCGTTCTTCAAGGATGGCCAGCCTATTCTTCCTCTCCTCAACAGCTCTGATGAATGCCTGCGATCTCAACTCGGCCTCATTAAAATTTGCTGTCTGGGATAGAAGAGCCTCAATTTCAGCTAAAGTTGCCCTCTATGCTACCTCCTGCTGCAGGACTTCATCATTTTGGACCTTGAGTTGCTCTAACCGAGCGATCTTCTCAAGACGCACGGTTCAGTCTTGGACAGAAGAAGATTGGCTTTCTTGATCATTTCCTTTGCCTTCTCAATCTTATCCTCAAGAGCACTATTAGAAGCATCTATGGCATCTCCAATTTATACTTTCCTTATCTCTAAGAATTTTAGATCTGAAGATATTGCCTTAGCTGCAAGATGAGCTTCATGTATTTGAGCAGCAAGGCATTCAAGCAGTTCATTAATTAAGGAGTCCAAATCTGAATTGCTGAGGTGATGCCACTCCCCCACGTCCCTCTCAAGCTTTTTCACCAGAAGCTCCAATGCGATAGCCTGGTCATCCCCTCCAAAGTCTCGAATGCTTTCGATATTTCGAGAGAGGACCACCTTTAAAGTAGAAAATGAGGTGGTTGAGCCCTTCAAGACCAGAGCAACAGATCGCTTCAGGCTTTTGTAAAAGCTATCAACCATCTCGGCCACAAATTCTTTCTCGGCTTCAACTACTCCCAGTGAGCGAGTAGTACCTGAAGATAAAGCTTCCACCGGCTTCACTGTCATAACGGTAGAGGAAATAACAGAAGCACTGGCTGGAGAAATACGAGGGATCACTGGTGATCTAGAAGGAGTCCTCATTGAAACTAGTATACCAGCCACGATGGAAGTAGGGCTGGTGACTATTTCAGGAAGAACTGGCTCAACAACCAGTGTCAGAGACGTAGGGCTGCTAAGTATCTTCAGCCCAGCGGTTGTCAGGATAGGTAGCGTCAAAAAAATCACCGGCATCTCACCTACCGATGCAGTTGGGAGCAAGATTGGTTCTGTAACTACCATCTCCTTAGCCTCTTTAACTCCACCTGTAGGCTCAGGCTGATAAGAGGGCAGGTCGTGATACAAGACATCCAACTCGGCAACGTCCGTTGCGGCTGAAGTACTTGCCTCACCCCTGATTCCTTCAAGAAGATTAGCAGGTCCCCTTGAAGTCAATGCACCCAAAGGCGAAACACCTGTGAAAAGACTTTGTTGAAACAAGACATAACGAATATAAGGAGAGAATTGCTTACAAGAGATCAAAGTATTACTGAGAGGCAACACCGCCTCAACTACCTCAGCCTCAGTCTCTCTCCGGACTTCCTCGACGGTAGTGCTAATTCCGCCGGGCTCTATAGAAAAGATTTTGGCAGATGCAGGAGGGACTCCGGCTCTCCTTCGCTCACCGAAGCCTTTGTGGTCCATCCTGTAGAACTTGAGGCCATTGGACTCTCTTTCGAGATCCTAGCACCCGAAGGACCGACATCAGCCACGTCACCTCCAGAATCTTCTGAGACGACGAAATAGCTAGTCTCGTCACCTTCCTTATAAGTAAATAGAGGATCATAATAATCTGTTGGCCCAAGAATATTTTGATGATAACAAACCATATTTAGTTATGTATTTAACAATTTTGTTTAAAAGAATTTCAGGTTCAAAACAAGTTGATTTGACGGCTCCACTATCAAGATTCACAAGTTTGGACGTCGCCTAAAGATTTGCATTCCTAAGCTAGCACATTAGAAAGCTTCGGGAACAAGTTTTTGAAGAAAAGACCAAGTCAAGATCAAGACAATGAAAAAGTCCAAGATTTGTATTTTTACTTTTTCTTTTAGACTTTTTTTGTCAAAACTAGATGTAAGAAGTAGATTTATGGGATTGTCACTCACACACACACTTTAGTTTGATTTATGGCTTCAAAAACAATTTCCATTTCCAACTTAGTTTTATAGGTAACATGTTTGGAAATTTGTTTTTAGAAACTTTAAGTTTTTGGAAAAACCAATTTTTAGAAAAACAAGTTTTTATCAAGAGAAACTTTATCAAAATGTTTTAACATGTTAGGGTAGTGACATATGGTCATACTCCTATTTTTACAAGGTCCAAAACCCCAAACCACAAGACCAAAACCAAATGTCCCAAGTTCTTGTTTTCTGCAGTTCTGATTTTTCAGAACTGACAGGAGCCGGTCGACCGTCCGGGTCGACCGACGTGCACGCTGTGCGTGTGTGTACGTCGGCCGACCGCTCGGGTCGACCGGAGCACTTACAGTGCTCGCTGTTTGTTTGGGTCGACCGGGGCGGTCGACCGAGGTCCCCAACGGTCGGAAATATGACCGTTGGCGGTCGACCGGCCCGGTCGACCGGCAGCTGTCAGAAACTCTGACAGATTCCAACAGCTATATTTTTCTGACAGATTTTGTTGGGATCTTACCCCAACGAATCTCTCTTGCTGTTTTACTCAGTTTTTCAACCCCTATAAATAGTGGGTCACTTCTACATGATAAGACAACTATTCCTAAACATTTTACAAGAGATTTTCATAAGAATTTCAAGTCTTCATTTTAGAAAAGATTTTCAAAGCCAAAAATTTTCATACACCCATTTGAAGCCTATTCCTCTACTTCTCTCTAGATTTTGCACTACACAATCCCAAATTTCTACATCTACATATTGGTTATAGGATTGTGCAAGTGAGCTATTTTGTGATCAAGTGTGATCATTTTCTTCTTGAGCGAAGTTGTAGAGGCATCGGCCTCAAGCGAGCTAGTGTGCTCCGGGTGGTGTTGCGGCATCACAAGAGATAGGACAAGTGTGTCCTTGTATTGGAGATCCGGTGGGATCAACAATAGTGGAAATCTTTCAAGTGTGAAGGCGGGGACGTAGAGCGTGGCTCGAACCTCGGAAACATATACTTGTGTTTGCGTTTGCTCGAAATTTTCTCTAAACTCAAACTCCTTTATTTCTTGCAATTCTATTGTGTTTATTATTGCTAGTCCTTTAATTTGTGCAAGTTGTTAGTAGAATTTTTAATTCCGCATTGTTGCCATATTTCATATAGCCATCACCTATTCACCCCCCCTCTAGGTGATTTCATAATCTCCCTGTTCTCCTGCAACCTCGGCTCCTGGTTCTCTTGCAGTCTCGGCTCCTGATTCATACGATAAACAAATGAGCTATACGAAATATGTAAGTACATGTCAAAAAAAATGA
Source organism: Agave tequilana (assembly GCA_038442645.1). Lineage (NCBI taxonomy): Eukaryota > Viridiplantae > Streptophyta > Magnoliopsida > Asparagales > Asparagaceae > Agave > Agave tequilana. The sequence continues at coordinate 69,951 of JAVJIF010006602.1, read as the reverse complement.
ATGAAACTGGTCTTCCCCAGGCCGGGAACAACTTTATTAGTCGTCTGCTTTTGCGTCGATAATTTAATAACTAACGGGGCAGGAGGAGTAGGCACTGCAGCTGATTTGTCCTCTGCAATAACGGTGAGAGTGTAGTGACGATGCTTCTTCACCACCCTCTTCCTACGGGATCCACCTTACCGCTTTCATTTGAAGTATACGTCGGGATCTTCTTCCTCCACCTCTTCCACCTCCACTTCTTCCATAGGGGCTGTGCCTACCCCACAAGGAGCATCTGGTGGAAGCTCAGCGCCTGCAACTCCTCAAAGCGAGGACTTTTCACGTCCGAAGCTTCACTATCGGCAGTGGCGACGAACTCCGGGAGGCCTGGCACCCAGACCCTTTTGCCCTCACCCTTCTTGGTGACTTTCCGCTTCAACCGCTGAGAAATCAACTTCACGCCAAAAGAATTAATAGAAAGTCCGGTAGGCGCGGAGTTTGAAGTTCTATACCACTAACAGAACCCCAAAGTCGTCAGTAGATTTGTGGTTCTCAATGGCATGCACAGCCGTGCCTCAGTACAACCATCGATGAAGAATCGCCAGGCGCGAGTACCATCAATAAGGCTCCCCATGAAGGCCAAGCTGGTGTTCAGATTACCAACAAAGAGTTGGTTATGCCCGAACTGACGAGCAAATCGACTCAGGACATAAGGCTCCAAATAACAGGTATCCCCGCTCCTGTACACCAGATGAGATGGCCGGATGCTAACCAACCAATCAAAGATCCCTCGACTCAGCGACGTCTTCCTATCTCCCACATCCTTGAATTCTTCGCCATAGCCCACATCACGAATGTAGGAAAAGTTCCAGAAGAGACTATAGACGTCGCACCGACACAGCAGCTTGTGGACCGCGGCCACATAAGTCAGTAATCATGAAGATCCCTCAAATCGGCGGAGAAGCGCCATTGAACACCTTCTGGAGGCTCTTCACCAGCTTGAATAATAGCTGGGCAGTGAAGAGCGAACCATGTCATCAAATAAGTGTATGGTAAGCCGATCTTGGGGTTTGGTCCGTCACAGGGCAAGATAGTGCCCTTCCCCCTTTTCGCCGTTGGTGGCCTGTAGAAAGCCTCCGTCAATGCACGAAGGCCCCGCTGAATACAACACACCATTGCCGGGAGAAGTCCAAGGAAGCGACCGTGGACTAGACGAACGGCCAGAAATAAGACAGTCAGAAGAATGAAGTCGCTAGAAAAAGATGGCACCACACATCTCTTCAACTAAACTGATAAAAACCCGCCCAAAAAGTTGCTTTCTGGGACATTGGTCGACGGGCCTAATGATGGAAACTCCTGAGAATGTCACCCTTCTCATAGATACCATCATCTTCTTCCAAGATCATATCTCCCTGGGAATGTTCTTGCATCCTCCGAAAAAAGTCCTCGTCTACAACCCCGCAGTGAGCCGCTTCAGGAGCATCTTTCAGGTTGGGGAACAAATAATCTCCCAGCTCTTCGAACTGCTCGAAGTCCCATGCATACTCGAGTAGATGTAAAAATGACACATCAATTCTCGGTAGGTCTCAAATAGGGCGGGGTTCTGTTTCTCTAGAAGTGCCAATTCAGCTTCGCATGGGAAGCATTCTTCATAGGGAAGAGACCCAAGTGGTAGAGCAGAAATTTCCCACATCTCGTGCAAGACAATACCCAGTTCGCCTATAGGGGTAAAGAAAGTCCCTGTAGCAGGGCAGTATAATTCAAAGATGGCGTAGAAATTTACTACGCTCATCTGAATACATAGCAAGTTGCTCTGACAGCCTCGTAAAGTCCCAGCCTCCTTAAATCCTCCTCAAAGTGGGCCAAGACATATAGGGTCAAATCCCTCCACCAGGCCTTGGGAGGATGAATCCGGCTGGGTCCTGAAATTAATTGCTGGATAGTTAGTGTGGACTTTGAAGAACTGATTTCCAAAAGTTTGAGCCATAGCGGGATTTTCCACCACCAGGATGTCTTGGAGAACGTTTCCAGGATGAAGACCCAATATGCAGCGAGGAGAACCTGCCCTTGTATAACCAGGAGACGTAGCTATCAATTTACCCATATGAACGGAGTCAGTGGTCCGAGTCACTTGCCACTTCATCTTCCGAGACCTTGTCACATACTGAAAGAAAGACAGCGGGAAATGACGCTTACTAGATGCAGGAGGTATTACTTCTCGCCATCCAGATTGAAGATCCACTGCCCTTCCCGGCCTGCAGCTGATGATCGATGTCAGGCGCTGCATCCCCAAACATGAAGCCGGGCTTCTGGTAAATTTTTCGGTCATAATCATCGAGGGGAGCAGTAATCAAGATGCTCCTCATGGTATGCTGATCTCCGGCGTAGATCAGGGCATCCCGGCCGGGAGCGCTCCGCTCGCTGAATAATGAGGCTTGCCCCTTGAATTGCAGGCTAACATTGTCATCCAGTCCCCTGACTGTTCCAAAGAGGCTGTTCAAAGGTCCCGGAGTATAGTGCACTGCAAAGTAAGAAGAAACTATATTAGTCCATTAGCCAAAGAAAAAGAAAGGTAAAACAAAAAAAAATTGCTAAGGCATAGCTTCGCTCTCCGAGCTGTTTTCCATTATGTTTGCAAAGGGGAAAACTTATAAAAAAGAGTTTGAGGAGCTAAATTACAAGTATTCTTAAAAAGATTACAAGTAGATCTCCTTAGAGATTCTGGAGAAGTGTGCCGATAGGAGTCTGGTCAGCGCGCGACCACTTTGTCCCTTTGACGATGCGAGCGATGAGATTCCCTTCTCGCCTGGTTCCGGGAATCAGAGAACAGAAGGTTGGTAGAACCCTCTTGCTGCTTCTCAAAATCGCCTTCAATTAGGAATTCCTTCTCGCCTGGTTCCGGAGATTCCTTGAGAAGAAGGACGATGTTAGGGTATCAACACCCTGGATAGAGAAAGCAATTCTCTAAAAAGTCTCTGAATTCGAGAGCGCACGGTGCGTCGTGAAGAAGCCTCTGCTTGTGGAGTCCTCTTTTCGTCTTCGATCGATCTCTTTCCTTGTACCCCTGGTGGGCTATTTATAGGGAGAGCAAGGGTATAATCGTCCCTTGAAGATATGGAAACAGATTGAATCAAATCTGTTTAAATCTGGGAAGTGGCCTTGCTGCGAGGCTAGAATAGGCAGGTCGGTTGATCTTCTTGATCCTTTCCATATCGTTGGAGTATTTCCCCTGATCTTCTTACTCGTTTTAGAAGAGTCAAGAGATTGCGGCAATCAACTGCCAAATTTGATCTCTGATTTGATCTTAATTAGATTTGATCTGATTGGATCTGATCTCATCCAGAGATTTGATTGGTCAAAGGTTGACCATAGCAGACTAATAGCGGAGCTGTCCGCATTGAGCTCATGGCGGAGCTAGAAGTAGCTTCTGGCGAAGTCCGAAAGAAACCCTTTGGCGGAGCTGGAAGTCCTCTGTGGCGAAGTTTGCGAGTTAGCTTCTTGGCGAGGCTTTGAATGGCTTCGAGGCGAAGTCGAGTGATATTAGCCTCTCAAGCGAGGCTATCTCTTTGGGCTCGTGTGATGCTAAGTGCTAGCACCTTAGACCTACTGAGGTCTGTTTAGAAACAATCCGGGTTCACTGTCTGCTTGCTGGATCAGTGGAGTCCAAGTTGCTTCCTTGTCCCTCGGAGATGGGTGAAAACTGGTCTTCAGCTTGTCTGTCACTTGTCTTTTGTAAATGTCAACAAGTTTATACATTGTTCGAACCAATGAGAATCTTGTCTTTTTTAAGTGTCAACAAGACCCCCTTCAAAGTTTTCAGAAGTCTGCAATGGCTCAGACTTTGAAATACTTTGAACTGCTTTGATCGGTGGTGTATGGAGAATGAACGTCGCCATGATGGTTGAGTTCAGCTTCGCTTTGAATCCTACTTTGGGATGTAGATTCGCCGAGGAATCATGTAGACTCGCGTCTGGGCAGCTCCGCGTGCGAGTAGCCCCGCGTCTGGGCTTCTGAAGATATGTTCGCTTGGGAGCGCATGTCGCTTTCCCGAGACCAACTGCCGTGGGCCGGTTACGAGGAGGATTACTCCTTTCTTCGTGCTAATCGAGGGAGATATTCTCCGATTTGCACGTTTCCAAGGGAGGATATTCCCTTTCTTCAAGGCGCAATAAATGCCTTTATGAGGGAGACGTTTCTCCCTTTGCACGGTTCCAAGGGAAACCGTCCCTTTTCTCAAGGCGTAATAAATGCCTTAAATGCGCTCGTGTTTTCACGCTTGAGGTGGGAGTGCTCAGGCCATGGGGCCTATAAATAGGACACTTGAGGTCCTCTGAAGAGAAATGCTTTGCCTCTCTTCTCTTCTCTTGGTTTAAAAGAGATACTCAGATCTCTGAATTAGTGAGAATGCCCACTCTGGTCATTATCCGGCCAAGGACCGGTAAGTCTTGATCGTTCACCGATTTTAGGGAATTCATCTCCCTTGATTCATCTTTAGCAGCTGCTTCAGGGATTAGCTTCCCTTGTTCTTCACTTAACTGATCTGCAGAGAAGGATTTTGGCATAGCTTTCCAGCGATGCTATCATTTTTGACTTGATCAAAGGGAGATCTCTGCACATTAAGTCCGCTGTACAGGCAGAACTTGGAACTTGGTCTCTTCAATAGTTGAGCCAGTCTTACCATATAGGCAGAGCTAAGACTGTATCCCACGGGGTCAGTCTGGCTAGCCATATAGGCGAGGCTTGGACTTGGCGTTTGCTGAGCCAGCCCATCAGTGCTGTGCAGGCGAGGCTTATCCTCTGCTTTACTGAAACTGGATTGCTTCGATCCAAAAGATTTGGCTTAGTTCTTTTGTAGCCTCTTCTGTGCTTAGTTGCTAATCTTTTCTGATTTGCCTTGCAGTGGGCTATGTTTGTCAGTCCAGTGACTTGATGGAAGGAACCATAAAATTGCCTTATGCTTCCCCGGTTGAAGCTTTACTTTTAAGCAGGAAGAACAATTCGGGGCGCAGGGTGCGTGTCCCAGAGGCTGTTGGCAGCCTTTTATCCGAGATGATTCGTTCTGACGTAAGGCTGGCTGCCGCTTTTGATAGTGGGCGTCACCTGTGAGATCACTGGCATCATTGCCAACTTTCAACTTTGGTGGCCTTTGTCGGGGACGATTCACTTCGGGAAAGCGGGCGTCACACCTGTTAGATCACTGACATCATTGCCAATTCCCATTATAGGTGATCTGACGTGTTGGCGGCGATAAGTTTTATTGCCAGTATTCATCAAAGATGTATTATTTTTGTGGAGAATTATGGCCGTGTCCTCATGGCACCATCTGTTCCTATGCGAAGGCTTACGGCCTTGTGTAGGAGGAAGGCCTTTCGTGTCCAGTTGGTCAGGCTTGGAAGCAGATAAAACCACTTGTATGCTTTTCTTGCGCACATGATCTTGTTGAGCAACTGAATGTGTTGTATGAAACACAACTTTGATGTAGTATCGATGTACCTCTCCTTTTAAATCAAATGAAAGTTCATCTTCTGATCATCTGATTTTTGCTTACTTTCATTGAAAATTTGGCCATAGCGGGGCTAAACTTTGTGCAGAGTTAAGGACAAGGTCCTTTTTGAATGAGCTTCGCACGATGCTGACATGTCGGCGAACTATGCCCTTAGTGGGCTAAGGCAACCCTTTTGGCGAAGTTCTTGATGAACTTGTGCGAAATCCGCACTTTAGCTCATTGGCAAAGTTAAGCCTTTGTGGCTGAATCAGCGCTTCTCGGGAAGGCGCTTTAGGCGGCGTTTCAAATTAATTTGAAACGACAGCCTGTACTGTTTTCGAGGCGTCATTTCAGCAGCTCGGACCTGGAGTCTTTAGTGGGTGAGCGGTTCGCGCGTCTTGTCGTTCAAAAGCACGAGGCCCGGCTTGCCGCTCAAGAAGCTGCTAAAGCTATCTCTTCTGACTTGAAATCCTTGGAAACAAGGCAGGCGAAGGTCGGAAGTGTGATTGACGCCTCCACCAGTGCTCTTCTTGACGCTGAAGACAAGATTGGGAAGGCCGAGGAAATGATCAGGAAAGCCAATCTTATTTTATCCAAGGCTAAACTGGTGCGTCTTGAAGAAACTGCGCGGCTTGAGCAGCTCAAGGCTCAAAGTGACGAACTCTCGCAACAGGGATTGTCACAGAGGGCAACTTTGGCGGAGGTCGAAGCTCGTCTGGCTCAAGCGGAAGATTTCAATGAGGCTGAGCTGAGGTCGCAAGCGCTTGCCCAGGCCGCTGACGACAGGAAGACGAGGCTAAACACCCTCGAAGAGCGGCTCAGATCGTACATTGTACGCTTGTAGCTCCATGTACTTTATCCTCTTGAAATGAATGAAAATTCTTTCTCCTTTTGTCGAATCTTCAATCTTGTTCTTCTTTTCGATTCCGAATTGTAGTGCAATTCCTTGAGAACATAATTCTTGTTGGGTTGGATAATGAGACTTGGCTATCTATCAGTTCAGAGGTCGCGATGACATAACTGGTTGAGACGCCACCAAGCTCGAAGCTAGCCCTTTGCGGGGCTAAAAAAAGGGGGGGTACTTGCCTTTTGTAGATGTCAGCAAGTATCAGGATTGAGACTTGGCTGTCTGCTGGTTCAGAGGTCGCAATGACGTAACCGATTGAGACGCCACCAAGCTTCAAAGAAGGTGATACTTATCTTTTGTAAATGTCAATAAGTATCGAGACCTGTCTTTTGTAAATGTCAACAGGGCTCGGAATTGAGACTTAGCTGTCTGCTGGTTCAGAGGTCGCAATAACGTAACCGGATGAGACGCCACCAAGCTCAAGGAATTGGTGATACTTATCTTTTGTAAATGTCAATAAGTATCGAGACCTGTCTTTTGTAAATGTCAACAGGGCTCGAAATTGAGACTTAGCTGTCTGCTGGTTCAGAGGTCGCAATGACATAACCGGATGAGACGCCACCAAGCTCAAGGAATTGGTGATACTTATCTTTTGTAAATGTCAATAAGTATCGAGACCTGTCTTTTGTAAATGTCAACAGGGCTCAAGGTGGAGACTTGTCTTTTGTAAATGTCAACAAGCTCGGAATTGAGACTTAGCTGTCTACTGGTTCAGAGGTCGCAATGACATAACCAATTGAGACGCCACCAAGCTCAAAAATTGTGATACTTATCTTTTGTAAATGTCAATAAGTATCGAGTTTGTAGTGGAATTTGGGAGAAATCTCGTTTTTACGGGGAGAAACGAGGGAATCACTGTCATAGGTTTAATGTTAACGTAACAGCGAAATGTATATGTGGTCTTACCATTCTATGGATGAGAATTGGTAAGTGACTTTAGAGGTCTCGTTCTCACGAGGAGAAATGAGGGGACTGCTGTCATAGGTTTAATGTTAACATAACAGCTGAATATATGTGGCCTTACCATCCTATGGATGAGAATTGGTAAGTGATTTTGGAGAGGGAATCAAATGGGAATAGGTCCCTTAGGATTTTTAGCAAATCCCCAGCTGTCAACGGGTTTGATATGCCTTTACCAACTACCGTTTGAATTGGGCTAGCCATGCTTTTCCTCTCAGCATGATGAGTTGTCGAGGACTTATGTTGGGCTTACAGGCCAACATTTTCCTCTATCCTTAATCATTAAAGGATATTGGATCATCGGGTTAATGTCTGCATAACCCTGATTCTCTTTTAGGATAACCGGTGCACGGCCAGGTTCCTGTTGGTTTATGGCTGTATGATCTCACTTGGAGGAAGAGAAAGGCTCTCTTTGTGTTTGCTTCGGACACGGAGATCTTGATCAGAGGTGTAGTGTTAACTTGATCAAGAGAAGGATCCTTGCTTAAGGATAATATTTCTTTAAAACTTGCCATGATCGGCATCATGAGTAGGTCGCCCTCTGCAGTCATGAGGCGGTATGCTCCATTTGAATAGACTGTTTCTATTACAAACGGTCCTTCCCATTTAGGCTGAAATTTGCCTTTGGTCTTGTGCGTCATAATCATCGGTCGTCTGACGGCTAAAACCAGGTCTCCTTTCTGGAAGACTCTCTGTCTGACCTTCTTATTGAAGGCTTTTGAGATTCGAGCTTGATATAGCTCGATATGTTGCTGGGCTTGTAGTCGCTTCTCGTCCAAAGCTTCGAGCTCTTGAAGGCGTAGGCGATCATTGTCCTCTGATGTGGTTTTAAATCAGAGTCACACGCAACGATGGCATTTGGATTTCCAATGGGAGGACTGCTTCGCACCCATATACCAGGGAAAAAGGCGTATTGCCTGTCGGTGTCCGCACCGTGGTTCGGTAGGCCCAAAGACATTCACCGAGCTTTTCATCCCAATCTCTCTTATTCGAGGAGACGAATTTCTTGAGCAGCTTGATGATTGTTTTGTTGAATGCTTCCGCCAAGCCATTGGCAGCAGGATTATAGGCAGTTGAAGCCACATTTTGAATTCGGTATTTATCGCAGAACCGATAGAATACTTGGCTTATGAATTGGGGACCGTTGTCGTGGATGATCCGCCTAGGGACACCAAATCGATGGATGACATGGTGCTTGATAAAGTGAACCACATTAGAGGTTTTGACTTCGGCCAATGGTATGGCTTCTGCCCATTTTGAGAAGTAGTCGGTTATTGCTAGGATAAACCGGTGACCTCTTGTCGAAGAAGGGCTGATTGGCCCTACGACGTCTATTCCCCATGCTTCAAATGGCCATGAAGCAACAGTCGGGTGGAGCAACTCCGGAGGCTGGTGTATGAAGTCCGCATGAATCTGACATGCTTTACACCTTCGTGCATATTGGATGGCGTCGGCTATCATAGTTGGCCAATAATATCCCAGCCTATGCAACCTGTCTTTAAGCTTTGGACCTGGCTGATGAGCTCCGCAAGTGCCGTCGTGCGCTTCTTGGAGCGCTTCCTGTGCCTCTGAATTGGAAAGGCAACGGAGGAGGATACCGTCATTGAACGACGGTAAAGTGTCTTCAGAGTTGGATCGTAGTAGAAACGGAGAGACCTTCGTCTGACAGATGCCGCTTCTTTAGGATCGTCTGGAAGCAGACCGTGCAAAGCATAGTCAATGAGAGGAAAGCGCCAATCTCTGGGCTCAAGATCTGTGGAGACATTATAGACTTCTCGAGTTCTTAGCATGTGCTTGGAGCATACAAGATGTCGAGTCGCGACTGTGAGATGATACTCAGTGTCGACTGGCAAGGCTAGCGTCGTCGCTAATGCAGCGAGAGCGTCCGCCTTGGTATTTTGAGATCGGGACACGTGCCCGATGTAGAAACCTTCAAATAGGTTAGCCAACTCGAGGGCTGTATGGTAATAAGGCACCAAGTCTTCATGGCGGACTTCATATTCGCCTTTAACCTGATTGATGATCAGCTTTGAATCGCCATAAGCTTCGAGGTAGCGAACCCCCATCCCGTGGGCGAGTTGAAGGCCAATGAGCAGAGCATTATATTCCGCTACATTGTTGGAGCATGATTCTGTCAAGGAAAATGCTCTAGGAAGAACATGATTCTGTGGGGAGATAAACACAACCCCCACTCTGGCAATAATCTTGCCTTTAAGGCCCATTCGCGATGCTCCATCAAAGAACATCTGCCATACTTCCTCTTCTGAGGTTGCATTAGACTCGAAGACCTCATCAGGGATGTCTTCGTGAAGCTTTGAATGTTCCGGAACTGGATGAGCAGCCAAGAACTCTGCGAGGGCCTGGCCTTTAACCGCCTTCTGAGGCGTGAAGATCATGTCGTATTGAGACAATAAAAGTGCCCACTTAGCCAACCTTGAATTCAATGATCCTGGCTTCGTCATAAGAAGACGCAATGGGTTTACTCTGGAGATGACATGTATGGTCTGGCCAACCAAATAATGTCGTGTCTTCTGAACAGCGAAGACGAGAGCTAAACACTCTTTCTCGATAGGGTTGTAGCGAGATTCGGCTCCTATGAGAGTTCTGCTCAGATAATAAATGGCCTGCTCGTGGCCATTGTCATCCTTTTGAGCGAGGAGGGCACCGAGGGAGTAGTCCAGAGCTTTTACATAAAGCAAAAACAGTTTCCCTGATGTAGGGGCCACCAAGACTGGAGGTTTTGTGAGGTACCTCTTGATGTCTTCATAAGCTTCCTGGCAAGCTTGATCCCATACGAAGGAAGCACCCTTTTTCATGAGTCGGGTGAACGGTTGACAGCGGCCTGAGAGATTTGCAATGAATCTTCTAATATAGGCCAGCCTGCCTTGCAAGCCTCTGAGCTCTTTGAGATTCTTTGGTGGATGCATGCTCTGGATGGCTTTGACTTTGTCTGGGTCAAGATGAATTCCTTTTGATGTGACAATAAACCCAAGGAATTTGCCACTTGACACTCCCAAGAAGGATTTTGTCGGGTTCATTTTCAGTTGATGAGCCGCATTATGTCGAACATCGTTCTCAGGTCGCGAAGATGTTCATTCCTGTTGCGGCTTTTGACGGCAATGTCGTCGACATAGCACTCCACCATTTTTCGGAGATGATCGCGGAAGATTATACTCATTGCCCGCTGATAGGTTGCTCCGGCGTTCTTCAGTCCGAAGGGCATTACAGTGTAGCAGTATACCCCAATGGTGTTCGGAACGAAGTATGCTTCTCATCGTCGGGATACATCTTAATCTGGTTGTACCCTGAAAAGCCGTCCATGAAAGACATCCTTTCGAACCCGCATGTGTTGTCAATCATGACGTCGGTGATGGGTAATGGGAATTCATCTTTGGGACAGGCCGTATTGAGGTCACGGTAGTTGATGCAGATCCGTATTTTCCCGTTCTTCTTGAGGACGAGGACGATGTTAGCCACCCAATCTGGATGTTGCTCCTCCCGGATGAAGCCACATGCAATGAGCTTGTGAACCTCGGCTTCAATAGCTTCCATGATGTTCGGGCGAAACCGACGTTGTTGCTGCTTGACTGGCTTGACGTCAGGCTTGATGTTTAGACGGTGCATAGCGACCTGTGGATCAAGTCCGGGCATATCTTCGTAGCTCCATGCGAAGACATCTATATACTCCTTCACGAGCATTATCAATTCCTCCTTTTCTATAAGTGATAGGCTTTCACTTATAAAGATGGGTTTGGGATGATCTTGATTACCCAAGTTGACCTGCACCACCTTGTCTTCAGTGGGTGGCTCGCGCAGTTCGAATCGCTTTTCCCATTGAAGGTCTAATTGCTGGGCCCATGGTTCCTCATCAGTGGCTTCTGCGGGCTCCAATTGACTGCTTGAGGTCATATTAGCAGTGAGGTTTTCGAACATTCCTCCTACACTGATATCGGAGTCCCACTCGGAGGATGAGGCTGAATGTGATGGAACTGATCCATCGTCCTCGGCTTGAACTGTTACTGATGATGTGGGCGTGACGTAACCCAACCCCCTGCGTGTACTATCATAGTAATTTGCAGGCTTCCCTTTCGGGACAAAATTACGCATTAGACTGCGCCTTCCTTTTCCAAAGTTTAAGCCGCCTCCATGCTTCAAATCATATCCCATTTTCTTCATAATATGGCGCGCTGGCCGCGCGTAATGAAAGAATTGTGGAGTGTCTGAATCTGGGCTTGAATCTGCAGTTGTGGATCCCCGTGGCCGGGTTCTACCAAAGATTATCGGCGGCTGACCTTGTTTGGACGGAGAGATCACCAGTGTGGCCCCTTCTATAGCTTCCATAGATGTGCTGGCCACACTTGGCTCATGTACAGGCACATGCAGAGAGCCATCCGTAATGGATTTAATTGACCCAATACTCGCAGGATAATCAAAAGAAATATTATCGTTAATTACCCATTCACCTTCATCCTCTGAAGGAGTATTACATAGGGGATTATTGAGACATGCTATAATTGGTTCACCAATCAGAATGGCTGGCATGCTTGTTTCGGATTCTGAATCCGCCTCGTTGCCACTTTCATCATCGTCCGGCAACGGTTCTTTAAGTGCTCCACCGGTCTCTTGATACAGGAGAGCGTCAGTGAAGTAATTTTCCACCCCTTTGAATGGTTGCCTCTCAGCAAAGACAGTTCGTACTGTCGCATCATCTTCAACATATTTGAAGCATTGATGGAGGGTGGAAGGGACGATCCAGTTGGCATGGATCCATGGCCGTCCCAGCAGCAGGTTATATGATGTGTCAGCATCAATGACATAGCATGTCACTTCTGACTTCAGACTCCCAATTCTGCAACGGAGCCGAATTTTCCCAAGTGGGTGACTGCTTCCGGCGTTGAAACCGTATATTGTAGTAGTGGTTGCGGACAACCTGTACAATGGTATGCCGAGGAAGTAGAGAAGCCTTTTGGGGATGATGCTGAGTGCAGACCCCGGATCGACTTGTATTCTCTCGATGCACGTTAAACCGATATATCCGGTGTAGTACAGAGGTCGGTCGTGCTTGTTGTCTTTGAGAAGCATATCTTCCACCGTGAATGTAATGGCAGGCACCTTGGATTGTGCATGATGACATTCCGGGCAAGGAGACTAAACGTCATCGTTAGGGATTTCTGGCATGCATGTCAGAAAGGATTCTGAATTGGCTAGCGCATCCCTGAGCGCTTCTCTTGTCTCTTTTGAGAGGCGAAGGAGCTCGTGTATAGTGATACGAGCTGGGATATTGGCCAGCTGAGCCAATATGTCAAACCGAAAGGGCGTATCAAACCCTTGGCCTGGTGGTTTCTTCAACACGTGGTCGAATCGTACCTCCTTAGGCCTCTCTTTTCCTTTGCTGTGATTGGAGTGGATGCTGGTACTTGTACTGACGTCGTTTGCTGTTGTATCTCGTCAGTAGACTTTTCATACTGCCTCAAGTATGATTTTCCGGATCGGGTGCCCGTCTGTTGAGGCGCATCGGCTTGCGCTGCGCAAGCATGATTTTCTCCTTCTGAATCACTGAGGGAAGCCGATGTAAGATTGCCGTCGTCTGGCAGGATGGAGATGACATTGCAAGACTTGCCCTTTGAGTTGGGCTGCTTTGGATCCCACTGTACGTCTTGGACGAGGTCTGGATGTATCCACATGACTTCTCCTGTCTCCAATGTTAAGGGAGCAAGACCCTTATTGTTTTGAGCTGTAGCTGGAGGATGCTTGACTTCCAACCGTGGTGCAGGGACGGAATAAGTCCCGTCAGGAACTGTGATCTTTAGAGCTTTGCCAAACTCGAGGGTCACCATATTGGCAGTAACCTTCTTTTGCTCCGTCTTCAATGTCAGAACTCCGGCATCGACCAGGGCTTGTATCCTGTCCTTGAGGACATAACACTTGTCAGTAGGATGGTGAATCATCCTATGGTAGAGACAATATTTAGGGTCGTTTGTGCGCCCTATCTCATTGGGATGCCGAGCATCTGGCAGCTTTATTTTGTTCCCTTTGTGGAGCAGATGGAATATTGTGACCACCTGATCGTCTTTGAAGGAGTACTGCTTTGGAGGGAACTTAGACTCCTAGCTGTTGGAGACGCTCTTCCTGGCCTTCGACTGCACATCTCCGGATAACTCCACAGACATAGTCTCTTTGCCTTTAGCTTGAGAAGATTGCGGTAGGTCACTACGCCCTTTGCTGTTCATCCCCCACTTGCCTCTAGGGGCGGATGGTTCGAACTTTTTAGCCGACTTCTCGGCTATCTCAGCTTGTTCGACCAATTCTTTCCAAGTGTGGGCTTTGACTGCCCCCATGCGAACTTCCACTTGGTCTAAGAAGTTGTGTCTGCATGTCTGTAAGAGCATGGGCAATGGCATCCCTGCTGGGCACATCAAGGATAAATTTCTGAACCGTTCAATGTAGTCACGGACAGATTTGCCCTTCCTCTGCACAGTGGAGAGGAGTTTGTCCATGGTCACTTCGGTATCGTTCTCGTAGAAATGAGAGAGGAACCGAGTTTCCAGGTCGATCCAGGAGGTGATAGAGCCCGGGGGAAGACTGCGAAACCAGTCAAATGCCACCCCCTTTAAGGTGCCAATGAAAAGCCTAGCCATGATGGCGTCATTGCTTATAATATTACCAGTCTGAGACCGAAAATAGTAGATGTGCTGATTTGGCGAGCTCTTTCCGTCATAGGTATGCAACGTTGGCGGTTTGAACTTCGGTGGATATGGCACCGAATCCCACTCCAGTGGATAAGGACGGACTGCCCCTACCTTCTTTAATTCATCCCTCTGAGTTAGGGATGCGATTTGAGCCTGGAGGCCCTTAAGGACTTCGGCGTCTAAAGAAGAACCCTCCTTGGATTTCTCCGGCTTCGGCTGCTCATTGCTGAAATGTTCCTCTTCATCGTGATTGCTCCCGGCATCATTGTTGTTCCGGTCACTGAGGAGTTGTGCGAGCATCTGTTGGATGTTGTCCAGGGCTTCTTGCTGAGTTCTGAAAGTTTGCTCCTGAGCTTCCAGGCGCCGACGAAGATCGTCGTTGATGTTATCAGCCATATTGACTGATGCTCTGTCTGTTCGCACCGAGCTAACTGTCGCCGAAGAGGCGTACCCACTATCTTCATCTTCTTCATCAGACGGTTGGAGTGATCTCCTAGGCTCCAGCGAAGATAGGGCCGTCGAGGAAGAAGGCTGTTCATAAGTGTAGGGTATCGCCACCCTGGATCTGGTGTTTCGGAAAACACCTTCTTCATGCACCAAGACTTCGCCTAAGCCTGGGCTGTAGTCTGGATCTGGGGACTCTCGTCCTCTTCCGGTCATGTTGACGAATGCAGAGGGTAGATCTCGCGAGATGCTCCTTTTGCGGTGTTTCCCGGAGCCTGTACCGATAGTCGATCAAAGACTGACCGTCGTCTTGGAGGCGTGGTGGGGATCGGTCCCAGCCGGCAATGGACCGAGTGGAGTGTCACCAGCTGACATCCCACTTGTTGACAACAGGGGAAGAGGTTTGTCTATCGGTCAGCAATTTCCTCAAATCAGACCCGGTTGGGTCTCTGCAATCGAGTGCAAAGGCTCTTTTGGATCGCACATAGGACGATGTCCTGCTTCTTTTATCCCTGCAGATGGGATTAGCACTGAATAGTGCTTTGGTTCTAGCTTTGCGGTCACGAACCCTGCGCGTACGCTGTGATACAGTAGCTTCGCTCATGAGAACGAGGCCGGCGTGAGGCGTTGCTGCTCTTAAATTGGACGACGGTATGATTGCCGTCGTAACTTTATGATTGGAGCAGACAGGCATCTTGCCTTTTTCTTGAGAGAGGCGCGGTTTAGGCGTAGCTACGCCTGAAGCTTCGGTTGGAGACTTCTGTTTAGGCTTCCATACCCGCCTTGGCAGAGGAGACTTAGGTTCGCAGGGAACCTGATTAGCCACACGCGAGGCTGAGGGGTGTTGGCAGAATTCTGCTTCCGGTTTCTGATTTGAAACCTTGACCGTGGAAACCTTCCTATGCTTCCGTGCTCGAAGCATTGGGCCACCCCCAGAGAGGACTTCTTCAAATCTTGCTTGATCGAACTGAACCACCAAGTTCTCACAAGCGAAGGAATCAGACTGCGGACATGCTTCCTTATTGCGCCAAATAACCGCAGTAGGTTCACAGGGAACCTTTTCAGTCTCCGCAGAGACTTTCCTTGAAGATTTAGCCAGAGGGGCTCTGGCTGCACCGGCTTTTCTGAATTCAGAGTTAGACCCGAAGGTCTGTTCGTCGCATTGCGACACTTGATTCTCGGCAGTGGAGAATTTCTTCCCCAGCGGAGTCGCCATCTTGTTTTCCATTATGTTTGCAAAGGGGGAAAACTTATAAAAAAGAGTTTGAGGAGCTAAATTATAAGTATTCTTAAAAAGATTACAAGTAGATCTCCTCAGAGATTCTAGAGAAGTGTGCCGATAGGAGTCTGGTCAGCGCGTGACCACTTTGTCCCTTTGACGATGCGAGCGATGAGATTCCCTTCTCGCCTGGTTCCGGGAATCAGAGAACAGAAGGTTGGCAGAACCCTCTTGCTGTTTCTCAAAATCGCCTTCAATTAGGAATTCCTTCTCGCCTAGTTCCGGAGATTCCTTGAGAAGAAGGACGATGTTAGGGTATCAACACCCTGGATAGAGAAAGCAATTCTCTAAAAGGTCTCTGAATTCGAGAGCGCACGGTGCGTCGTGAAGAAGCCTCTGCTTGTGGAGTCCTCTTTTCGTCTTCGATCGATCTCTTTTCCTTGTACCCCTGGCGGGCTATTTATAGGGAGAGCAAGGGTATAATCGTCCCTTGAAGATATGGAAACAGATTGAATCAAATCTGTTTAAATCTGGGAAGTGGCCTTGCTGCGAGGTTAGAATAGGCAGGTCGGTTGATCTTCTTGATCCTTTCCATATCGTTGGAGGATTTCCCCTGATCTTCTTACACGTTTTAGAAGAGTCAAGAGATTGCGGCAATCAACTGCCAATTTGATCTCTGATTTGATCTTAATTAGATTTGATCTGATTGGATCTGATCTCATCCAGAGATTTGATTGGTCAAAGGTTGACCATAGCAGACTAATAGCGGAGCTGTCCGCATTGAGCTCGTGGCGGAGCTAGAAGTAGCTTCTGGCGAAGTCCGAAAGAAACCCTTTGGCAGAGCTGGAAGTCCTCTGTGGCGAAGTTTGCGAGTTAGCATCTTGGCGAGGCTTTGAATGGCTTCGAGGCGAAGTCGAGTGATATTAGCCTCTCAAGCGAGGCTATCTCTTTGGGCTCGTGTGATGCTAAGTGCTAGCACCTTAGACCTGCTGAGGTCTGTTAGAAACAATCCGGGTTCACTGTCTGCTTGCTGGATCAGTGGAGTCCAAGTTGCTTCCTTATCCCTCGGAGATGGGTAAAAACTGGTTTTCAGCTTGTCTGTCACTTGTCTTTTGTAAATGTCAACAAGTTTAGACATTGTTCGGACCAATGAGAATCTTGTCTTTTTTAAGTGTCAACACGAGCGAAGCTAGCCTAGCATTAGCTTCGCCCTAAGGCTCAGCTCCACATCCTACACGAAGGCAGAATCTCCAAGTGTTAGCTTCGCGCCGGAAGCTTAACTTCGCGTTCTGTCGCTAAACAGAATGCGAAAAAGCGCCAAGGGCTAACTTGTGCTTAAAACTGTTCAAAGGACTTTAATGTCCTCTTCCCAGCTACGCTTCTAGAGCTAGCTTCGCATCCTGTCATTTGACATAATGCGAACCACCCTAAGGGCTAGCTTTGCATAGAAGCTGAGAGAAGAAACCATTGGTTTCTAAATTTCAAGTTGAGAAATTAATGGGAATTAAATCCCCTAAAAATTCGTAAAATTAAATTAAGGGAGAGCGACTGCCTGAGATCACTTGATCATGGTGAATCATTCCGAATTCACAATGAAATAGCCAGTAAATGGCTTCTAAAAGAGATAAAAATATCTGAAAAAAGGGAAATATTTCCTACCCGCAATGGGGCGTTCGATGACCGGAGGAGGAGAGGGCGCCTCCGTAGCAGAGGTCGCTGCCTCTTTACCTGCTCGTCGTTTGGGAGCCATGAAGAACTAAAGAGTTCTGAAAATCAGAATGAAGGAGAAGAAGAAGAAAGAGATTCGCTCTCTAAAAAATTTGAAGTATTTTAAGAGAAGTTAATTCTCTCTTTCAGCCCATCGGGCTTTTATAGACATAAAACTGTCTAACTTTGCCTCCTCAAAAAGAGCGCAGGCGATCGTTTCAAATTAATTTGAAACGGCGCCTAAGCGCACTTCCCCGAGAAGCCTTGCTTCAGCTCCGTCAAGGGCTAGCTCCGCTGCGAGTTCAGCGTTGACTTCGCGCAACGCTTGATTAACTTCGCTGAAAGATGAGCCTTAGCTCCGCTAAGAGCTCATCTCTAGCTTCACGAAAATTTTGTGCTAGCTCCGCTGGAAGCTTATTCCTGATTTAGTTGGAAATCCGTCTTCAGCTTCGCTGGAAGCTTAGCTCCGCTAAGAGCTTTTCTTTTCTCCTCAGGAAAAGGCTTACCTAAGATAGTCCATTCCAGTTGCTTTCGAAGTTAAAAGTGAAAAGAAGAGAAGCAAAATAAATCAGTAAAAAGAAATTATTTTCTTATTGATTCTAAAGAGAAGATACATTGGTATAAGATTGTATTTCATACAACAGAATCGTTGCTCTAAAGGTAAACAAGTCGTCCTATCTACTTTCAGGATGTACAACAGAATCATTGCTCCAAAGAAAAACAAGTTGTCATATCTACTTTCAGGGTGATAAGCCATCCCAACTTGACACGAAAGGTCTTCCTCCTACACAAGGCCGTAATCCTTCACTTAATGGTAGATTTTGCTATCAAGAAGTTGGATCTTCTTTGATAAAAATTGGCAAGGGATTGGTTGCCACCAGATAGCTGGATCTTCCGTAATCAAAATTGGTAAAGGAAGGATCTAAGACCTTACTGGTGACTTCCGCCTCCCCGAAGTGGATCATCTCGGATAAGCGACTACCAGCCCCTCCCCGAAGTGGATCAGCTCGGATAAGCGACTGCTAGCCTCTTCTTGGAATATGCATCAGCTGCTCAAGTATGTTCCTCCTGCTTATGATCAAAGCTTCAACTTGAAAATTAAGGGGCAAATTTTTGTTCTCTTTCATCAAGACGAAAGAATGGGGAGCACAGTACACTGCAATGCAAATAGAAAATAAGTTAGCATTAAATAAAAAAAGGGGGAAGAGACAAAATGCTAAGTCAAAATTTTATTCTTTGGGCGAAGCTACCCAGTTGTGCCTTGAAGGTGGATTTCAGCAAAGCAGAGGATAGCCTCGCTTGCACGGTAACGTTAGACCAGCTTAGCATAAGTCAAGTCTTAGCTCCGCCCAAGGCAGTTAAGCTGGAGAAGACTAAAAAAGGACCAAGTCCTAACCTCGCCTATATGGCTAGGCCAGACTGGCCCAGAAGGGCGCAATCTTAACCTCACCTATATGGCAAGACAGGCTCAACCTTGAAGAGGCCAAGTCCTAAACCTCGCCTATATGGCAGATTTAACAGATCAAAGCAGGAACTTCACGTAAAAAGATCCTTTGCCTGATCAGGCAAGAATGCTCGCTTCGCCGAGAAGCTTGAAAATATGGCTGAAACCCTTCTCTGAAAGTCAGCCAAATGCAGAGACCAAGGGAATTCAATCCCTAAGATAGCTGATAAAGCTAAGAAAATGAAGGGAGATAAAACTCCCTAAAAGTCATTGGATGGCCAAGACTCACCAGATCTTGATCGGATAATAACTAGAGTGAGAGTCCCCACTACTTCAGGGACCTCAGTCTCCTTACTTGAGCAATAAGGAGGGGTCATAAACCAACCTGCTAGAAAGAGAGGAGTATATTTCTCTGAGAAGGACTAAAAGAGTCCTATTTATAAGCCTCGTGGCCTGACTACGCCGCTACCACTTCAACCTTGGAGCGCGGGTAAAGTTAAAGCATTCAAATGCTTGACCTTGAGAAAGGGAATAATCTCCCTCGGGAATACACACGAAGTTATTTGAACTTCGCAAAAGAGAATAATCCCCCTCGTAAATACAGGGGAAGTTATTCAAACCTTGAAAAAGGGAGCAATTGCTCTCGTAACTCGCAAAAGCGGTTAGCCTCGGGGACAAAACGTCGCTCTATCATAGCAAGCGCGAGGCTAATGCTCATATTCCGACTCGATTTGTAGTGAAGCTACTTTAGGAAGCCCAAAGGCGAAGCCACCCAGAAGCGCGAAGCTACACGGAAGCGGATTGTTGCAATTCCCTAGCGAACCTATTCCAACCCGAAAGTGAGGTTAAAAGCGAAGTTGAACTCAACCACCAAGGCGACGTTCATATTCACATATCATCAAAGCAGTTCAAAGTATTTCAAAATCTGAACCATCGTATTGCAGATTCACGAAAACTTTGAAGGGGGTCTTGTTGACACTCGAAAAAGACAGAACTCCTGCATTCATCTTCAACCGGTCTGAACAACGTCTAACTTATCGACATCTACAAAAGATAAGTCGAAGACAAACTGATGACTAGAGATAAAGCAGCAACATGGACATTATTATCCAGTAAAGCAGATAATAAGTCAAAGTTACCTTTGAAGAGACCCAAGCAGGCCTAAGCCGCCAAGTTAGCTTAATACTTAGCCTGGCATAACCCCAAGGTAAGCTTCATAGCTCCGCATGGAACTAACAGCTTCGCCTAAGCTTGGTTGATAGCCTCGCTTTGAGGCTAACTATTAGCCTCGCCTGAAGCTTCCCATTTAACCCCGCCAGAAGCTGATCCAAGAGCTTCGCGTCAGAAGTCTTATCCCTGGCTGGTTTAGCACCGCTATGGGCTGAGTCATAGCTTCACTATGGGCTGAGTCGTAACTTCACATGAAGCTCTGAAGGAAACTTCGCCTGAAGCTATGAGCTAAGTCTTAACTTCACATGATCTAACTTCGCATGATCTAGCTCTGCAGTGAGCTTTGCTAGGTCATCAAATTGACCGTTTCAAAATCCCACGAGAGATTAATGGGTGAACCCCACTAATTTAGTGGGATTGACGCCACTTTAAGTGGGCAGTTACACCCACCTACTTTGTCTGACATTAAGTGGAGACAATTAAGTCATAACGGCAAGAGGGCGCTCGCACGAACCCTTTAGCTTCGCTAGAAGCTCGCAAAAAGCTTCGCAGCAAGGTCATTTGCGAGCCTCGCGCGAAGCTAATGACTGATTCAACTTTGCTGAATTCAAGGGGGCGGTTACACCCCACTTTTGGCTATAAATAATCTCTTACTAAACACTGGGACAAAGAAGGACGGACAGGGAGGAGATTAGCTTAGAAAAAAAGAAAAGAGCAGAATTCCTAGCAAAAAGGCTCTACTGATCTTCTGTTCTCCGATTCCTCGAACCAAGCCAGAAGGGAGTCTTACTAGGAGGCAGTTCGATCACCTGATGATTGCATCGCCAAAGGGATAAAGTGATCTCGCGCTGATCAGATTCCTACCGGCATACTTCCCCAGAAATCTCAGAGGAGATTTAATTGTAATTCTTCTTTTTTTACTTGTAATTTCGCTCCTCAATTCCTTTTTGTAAGTTTTCCCTCGAATCAATTTTCAATGGAAACACACACATATATCCACATCTGAGTAAAGTAAGATTGTTATTGGATACCTACGGGGGTATCAATGAACAATATTTACAGTGGGTTTCGTGCATGCCCGAGACCACGGTCCAGTGTTGTTCTGTTGCTGGAGTACATAACCTACCACGAGGCATTCATGAGGGTCTTGTAGGATGCCCTTTTAGGATGGTAGCAGGAAGTAGAGAGCCAACGCTCCCCTCGGTCATCTGGAGGCTATCAGGTCGAACCAGAAGTTTTAATTGCAAAACATACCTAATACCACTCTAAACACGAACATATATTGATATCAGTCAGTTCCCTCGACCCGATATAAGTTGTCTCTTTTTATAGTCAGAAAATTATCAAATTACGAGAATGAGCAGGAACAAGTGGGGAGTATTGGGAGTATAGGTGCATCAAGAGTATGGTTTGTACTGGAATATATCAGGATATATCAAGATGTCAGGTTATCATTCTCATATAGTGATAATTATAAGAGTCAGGTATATCATGTCGGATGTCAGGTGATAGAATGACAGGGGTCAGGTGATATCAGGCAGGTGTCAAAAGACACCACAGTAAATGTTAGTACATCAAGTGAAAGCATGTCAAGCAATACAGGAAAACTGTACCGATATAAGAGATCAGTACGAATACCGAAAAATAATGCAGTCTCTGAAAAACAATATAAGTAAGAATTCAAACTCTTCACAAGCATTAATAGAAGAATAGATAAACTTCAAGCAGGCAATTAGCAAGCAAGCGAACATCCAAGCGGAGCTAAGCAAGCTGAAGGCACGGACAACAAACAGTGTTTAATCACTAAAACGCTTGACGAAGCTACTGGGATGACTCGGCTTAAAATGCGAGTCTAAAATTTGGTAGAGTTCTACCTAAGCGAATCTAGTGATAAAGCACTAAACAAACATGCCTACCAGGCAGAGCAAGGTAAACCCAGAAGGTCTAAGTACATTCCTGGTAGCTACCACGAAACCCATAAGGGTTCAAGGCCTAAAACCTATTAGGTAGCCAGCCCGAGAATGGGCTAATTGAAAGCCCGAAGGCTAAAGTAAACTTGGGATCTAAGCGCACCCCTAGTAGCTACCATGAAACCCATAAGGGTATAAGGCCTAAAACCTATGGGTAGCCATCCTGAAAGTAAGGCTTTACAAGGGCACCTGCACGAGATGTTAGTACCACACGAGTTCACATATAAACGTGATAATATCTAGGCTACCGTGGAGTGTGAATCCCGGAGTTTGAGTGTAGAGCCTGGAGGCTGAGCGTAGAGCCGGAGGGTCGGCCATGCTTGTATTAAAGCAGAAATAAAACACATCACAGATAATGTATATGTATTGGAAGTAAACTACACTAATATAGGCATTCGTCACAGATCTAATACATATAATCCTTGGCACTTGGCCACATACAAATACAAGAATACAAAATACAAATACAATATGAGAATATAAATACATAATTTTTCTAAAAATACATATCAACCCGACGAAGCGGGAAAACCTAATAATGAGGCGAGAACACTTGCCTAAAAATCTTCAAAAAATCGTCATAAATTTGAAATACCAGAAACTCAAGCACGTGCACCAATATATTTTTAAATATATAAACTAATATTTTTAGAGAGAGAATTATAGAGAGGAGAGAGAGGAGAGAGAATCAAGAGAGAGAAAGAGAGAGACAAGAGAGAGAAGGTTTAGAGGAGGAGGGGCTGCCGCTCATACAACCCCTGCACAAGGGGGCCGATGGCTCCCCGTGGGCCCAGGTGGCCTGGCCGGCCCAGGTGGCGTCGGCCAGCCGCCGGCCAGGGGTGGCCCCCTGGCCACCCCAAGGGGAGGGAAAGGAGAAGGTGACGGTGAAGGTGGTGGGTAGTTTTGGAGATGGAGAAGGGATGTTGATGGTGGTAGGAGGTGATTGTGGGGGGAGGAGTTGGTGATGAGGAAGGAGATGATGATGGGGAAGAGGGTGATGATAGAGGTGGTGGTGAAAATTGAGAGGATGGTGGTGGATTGGGTGGTTGGTGGTGGTGATTTTAAAAGAGGTGGAGTGGTGGAGGAGATGGTAGTGTAGGAGGAGGAGGTGAAAGATGTTGGTGGTGGAGATATGGCCGGAGCTTGGTGGGGCCGCCTCCAACGTGGAGGAGGTCGCCGACACTGGTTGCTTGGGTGGAGAAGATAGAAGGGGAGAGAGTGAATTGGTGAGTATAGGAGAGAGAGAGAAAAATAGAGGGTGAGTGAAGTCGGAGAGAGGGAGGAGAGATTGAGGGAGAGTATTTTGAGGGAGAGAGGGAGGAGGAGAAGAGGGCTGCTGGTCCCTTGCGTCCCAACAGGGGAAGGGAGAAAGAAAGGAAAAAGAAAAAAGAAAAAGAAGGAAATAAAAAGAAAAAAGGAGAATATATTTTGGCGTTTTTTGTATGGTGGAGAAAATGGGGAAAGAAAAAAGAAAAAGAAAAAAGAAAAAAAATGAGTGGAGGAGGAAAAAAAGAAAAGGGAGAAAAAAGAAAAAATATATCCAGGTAAAACTCCGGATCCGGGAAAATACCGAAACACCAGAAATGTCGAAAATATGGAGTGACTCAGAAAGGTCTTCGAAAATCCTCAAAAATAGCAAATATTATTTTAAATATATGATAAAATCAGATTTCAAAAATTCACTCCCTTTTCAGAATAAAAATTCTGGAATCTACCAACGACACCGGTTGATACCAAATCCGGTCAAGTTTTGATAAATTCAAAAAAATCCTCAAAAATATTTTAAAATAGAAAATGTGATTCTAAAGAATAATGTGAAAGCAGTTTCTAAAAATTTAATTCTATTTATAAATTAAAAATCTGAGAATCTATGGGTAGCACCGGTCGATACTGATTTTGAAGATTTTGCAGAATAATTCGGAAAAATTTCAGAAAATTATGAAAAACCTAAAATATTAGAAAATAATGTTACAAACTGAAATCAGTTAAATCTGACTACCGTAAAGATCAAATTGAGTAATACACTGGGATCGAGGCCCCGGTTCAGACTAGGGCTAACTCCGAGTCCATGAATCCGGATCCAATGAAAAACAATCATATAAATAATCATAAAATAAAAACAAATACGAAAAGTAAATTAAAAACATGATCAAAATATTTGAATACATATCTAAGTACGCATTCCGGGAACGATTGGATGAATCTCTTGTCGACATATGAAAATAACAGCTAGAAAAATAGGAGTGGCTCGGTAAAATAAAAATGTTATGAATTGTTTATATATTATTATACATGGTACATTTACTGACTTGTTTATTTTTAAATTTTTAGTCGAAAAGCGAAAAATGTAAAGCCTCTCGCGTTGCAAATGACTTGCTGCATAGGATGGGTAGAGACGCTCTTTCTGTGTGGAAGGGCAAATTTGTAAGTATAATTTTATATTCATTTGATTTTATAGCATATTTACTTTTAAAATTGATTTAAGTTTTTGAGTTTCTTGCATTTTTAATTGAAAGAGGCCCGAGGGAGGGAGCTGAATGCAAATGAGATCTACAACAAAAAATTCCTAAAGATGGATGCACTCAATGCTCCTGAGGGCGAGCTTCCCATGCCTCGCACCTGAGGCAAGCCAGTCACCGATGAAGCCATATCTGTTAGTGTAAGTATTAAAAGTTTGTTTATATATCCTTACATTTTATGAAAATGATAGAAATCTAATTATACTTTTAATGACTTTGTTAATTTTCAGTTTCAACTCGAGAGGAATTATGATGCGGCGATAACAGATGGCAACGACAAGAGTACTTCCAGCATATGAGCGACTCTGGAGACATTTACACGTGTGATGAGACTCGGGCTGCATGTGAATGTTCCCAGAGGCACCAGGCCCGCTAGGAGGGATGATTATACCGCTCAGCTTGAGTAGCAAGTTCTGACCATGAGGCAGGAGTCGGAGGCTATAAGGCAGCAATTGGAAGCCGACCATCAGAGGATCATCGATTTGGAGGCTGCTCAGAGAGATGCAGTAGCTCATGACCCAGTTTATGACGAGTCAATAAAGCGCCGCGTAACCTAGCAGTGGGGTTGACGACAGCGCTAGCGGGGCGATGACGAAACTTAGATTAGACCAGGTATTTCATCTTTAATGGGCACTTGAAGATTTGTTGCTGAAACTATGTTTTTTCTCTTCTCCATAAAGTGAATTATGTATTGTTTAAGCTTGGAAATGGCAGTTGGAGAACTTTTTTTTCAGTTCAATATCTGGTTATAGAATTTTATTCAATTTTGGGTTTAAGTGTATTTTTGGGTCGATTGAGATTCTTATACATAATTGTTTGATTGATGTTTGTATGTTTGATTAAGAATATAAATGTCTGTATGTATGCATGTCAGTGTGCTGCTATTTAAAAAAAAATGTTCTTAAATTACGTAGAATCCACTTTTTGACACAATTATGACTTATGATTGCATTGAAAATACCATTTTTGACGCAAATATATGACGTTCATTGTATTTTTGGAACAAAATATTTTGAAACTCTGCATAATTCTGGAAGCTGACCACAAATTGTGCCGAAAATATAAATTTGCGACGCAATTACAGGACATTTACTGCATTTTTAAGCCAAAAATTTTCAAAATTCGCTTAATTCTGGAAGCAGACAAATTGCATCGAATTTTAGTTATTCGACGCAATTATTGGACAATTAAATAAATCATAATTATATATTTTGCGTCGATTTTTTGCCGCAAATTGAAATTTTAAAATTTATTATATTGATCCATTTGCGTCGAATATTTGACGCAATATGTAAATATTGCGTCAAAAATTCAACTCAATATTTATATTTCACAGAAATTACATAATTTTGAGAAATATAATTTGCGTCGAATTTTTTGACGCAATATTTACATATTGCATCAAATATTCGACCCAAATATTGCGTCTGGGTTTTTGTGTCGACACTTTTCGATGCAAATATTCGACGCAACTGCAAAATTTTTGACACAAAATGATCAAATTCGACGCAAATTGACAGGCATTCTACTAGTGAAAATGTTAAAGTTTCTGTCATCATATCAAAACATTAAACTAATGTAATATTTTTATATTCTAATATGTTCTTGCTAATCGGATGTTTTTTTATAAGCCAAAATCCAAGCTTTTGCTCAAAGATATTTTTTTGTTTTAATTTTTTTTAAATATATGCCGAATGAGAATTAAATATGAGTTGCTTCGCGGGCCTGTTTGGTTAAGGGTGGAAGTGAGGAAGTGATAATAGTTCCCTTTGGAACTTGGGAATTGGTTAGTAAGTTTTCCGTGTTTGGATGTTGTTGGGAAGTGTGGTTTGAAAATGTTTTGTCTTTTTCAGTGTTTGGATGGTAA
The DNA here is from genome assembly GCA_038442645.1 of Agave tequilana. Lineage (NCBI taxonomy): Eukaryota > Viridiplantae > Streptophyta > Magnoliopsida > Asparagales > Asparagaceae > Agave > Agave tequilana. Next base: position 43,591 of record JAVJIF010006602.1, on the reverse strand, counting down.
TGTGAAAGTGGAAGTGGAAAAGTTGACCACAAAGTTGACCGCAAAATATTATTAAAATAAAAATTAATTAAGAAAAATAAAAAATGGACTGTAATTAGAATGCAAGTGAGATTTACATGATCAAAAAATTAACTATTTTGTACTACAACTTATTAAAATGAGATTTACATGATCACAAAATTAACTGTAGCACTCTGGAAGTGAGGAAATTGTTGTGTAAAGAGAAAAGAGAAAAGGAAAAGAGGTTTTCTTATTTTCCTTTTCCGGTATTTGGATAGATAAGAAAGTGAGCAATTATACTTCCCCAGTTCCTTACTTCCGCTCACTTTCTTGCAACCAAACACCCCATATTGAAGAAGACCCTATCACTGCTCCAGACTCCAAAATTATAGTGGGAGTTGAGAACAATCTTTTTTTTTTTTTTTAATTTAGTTATAATAATTCATGTTCTTTGTAGAACAAATAAACTAAGCCTTAGAATGATCATCTTGCCATAGAAAAGTATTGTTTTACTTGTAACTTCTAATGGAACTCTTTTTCCTTTGGATAAAAATTTTAAACAATGCACCTACCATAGATTTGTTCGAGTATGCTATGAATTAAACATAAAGACACTCGTGCTTGTTTAAGGGTGTGATGGAGATTTTCTGATACGATAAATTGAACGGTTTATTTTGCATCATGGAGAGTTAGGGTTATCCTCGCTTATATGACGATAATTAAGATTTCAACATAGAAAACAAGAAAAGATAAGAGATTTTACGTGAAAATTAAATTGGAAAAAATCACGGGGAGAAAAGAGAAGAAATTCACTAGTTTGCAGAGGTTACAGTGAACTTCTAGAGCTATTTAGTGTTTACAATCTTTTTGGCTAAATTGGCTTGGATTCTCCTTTTCTTTTCTTCTAGTTCTCAGCGTAGAAATACTTTGAGAGTCATATCTGTTAGTGCGGGTCATGCAGATCTTCATAACAGAAAGATTTGTATGTTATGTTTTCCTTGAAACTGCCCAGATCACCACGCTTGATTATTATGTTCGACATGTAAAAATATTCGCTTTCATCCGTAACGACCTGCCCTGGATTGGAGGCGTTATAGCGTTTGAAAAGTGGGAGTGATCAGTTCATAAAATCCCGCTGTTGAGCTGTATCCTGTAATGGAGTTAGAAGACTTTGTAGTGGGCATGCGTTGTGGGGATCGGGACTCCGCCAAAGTTCTCATCTGGATGAATGACTAGGGCTGAAATGATTTCGGAGAGGCACTCAGGCTTTCTTTTCAGTTCTGTCTGAAGTGGTCGCGGGAAGGTACTTAGGCTTGCCGTTTCGCTCGGGACGATCCTATTGAAGTGAGACACGTATCGCGATCCTGATGAAGATCGGAATCTGACCACTACAGAGGGGATGATAATGTTGAAGAGTTCAAGTAATATTTTCTTTTTTGAATGAAAACATGAAGCATATTCACATGTTTCATTACTAGAAAAGTGCACGTGTGGGGGCACGTGAATTTTTTAAAATTATACTGCTAATTTATGATGTATATTTATAATTTGTTCTAATATTTATGTATAATAAAAAATTTAACAATAATATAAATATGTAGCACTTTTTATTAAAATGTTAGAGTAGAAATAACAAATATTTAGGAGAATATTTCAATAAAAAAAAATCAAAACTTAAAATTTTGGAGTAATGAAAAATATATAATTAAGAAAAAACACACTTGGTATCAAATCACAACGTGTCGATCGCAGGCGGTCGATCGTAGCCGTGGCTGAGAGCACTGAGCTTTGGCGGACGATCTGGATTGAACAGGCGGTCGATCACTTTGTGCGCTGTTCAGTTTCTGAAAATTACAGTGTCAATATGGTCGATTGCTGAGTTTTGACTGTCAATCCAAAGAACCCCAATTTTGAAAAAGTGATATAAATGCATTTGAAAAAATATGATAAAATTTTGTATAAATTCTACTAGGCAAAAAATCAACGTAAATCATCCCAGATTGATATGTTAAATACAATTTAGAATTTTGGACAATTTAATAAAACTTTGAAGGAACACACTTTATATCAAAACAACATGGATGCACAAGTGTGAAAATGCAATCTAGTGCAAATTAAACTTCTTGTCTCAATTTTTCTTACATTATATGATATTCTCAAGTAGATTTAGCATCCTTCGGCTAAATTTTATTGCTTCAATAGATTTTGCATTTTTGACTCTTTACTCTAATTCCACTTTTAATAATCTTGATAAATTGAGTAAGTTGAGTAAGTTGAACTAAAAGTATGCCACCACCTCCATAATTGATATAACAATATGAGCTCTGATCCATCCAACCTCCATTGTAGTGCTTTGACTTCTGTTTGGTTATCGTAATTGGCCGTAATTCGTAAGTCGTAATTGGTAGAGTCTTTTACAGTTGTAAATGAGTTACATGCATGTAAGTTTTACGGTGTTTGGTTGGTAATATAAAATTGTAAGTGGAAAAGTGTATTATATTTTATGGTGTTTGATTGTCATAATGTGTAAGTCGTAAGTGAAAAAGTTGACCTCAAAATTAACTATTTAGTGATTTAAAAAGTTTTAATATTGCAAACAAATATTAAAAATGATAATATTAAAAAAATTTAATATTAACATAAAAAAATAATACAAATTTGCATAAAATTAACTGTAACTGAGCTGTAAGTGAGTGAGAAATATGTTGCAAGTGAATGGTAGTTGAGTTGCGTGAGTCTTTTACGAATTACTGTCCAAACAAACGCCGTAGTTGTAACTGGATTGTAAGTCATTTACGAATTACGGACTTTTATGCCTTTTACGGCGAAACAAACAGCCCCTTAGATCAAAACATCAATAATTATAAAATGAGTTGTTAGTACATAAATAACTCAATGAGTAGCCATCATCAGATTAAAACACAATAGGGCTAACAAAGGCTATCATGTTTTTTACCTCCAGCATAAAATTGAAATAGGTGATGGCATTATTGAGCTTGGCAGGCAAATCTCCTTCTTATACTTGTTGTGGCAAGCTAATTTCCGCCTGCATAGATGTAGAAAGTATTCTTAGTGCTTTGGTTTTTTACTTTAACACTCCCCCCTCCCCTCCCCCACTCTCTCCTCTTGTTACCTAAGCGTTCTTTACTTTTAAAATAAAAGCTCATGGCTAAGCCCCACCTTACTTTTAAAAAAAAAATTACAGACAATAAGCTGCATCACATTTTTTATTTTTAAATAATTTTTTATTTTTAATTTTGAGAAACGCCTGTAGGCTTATATCATAGCTCCAAATGAGGAAAGAAACCCCTGTCGTAGCAGAGAAAAGAAGCTCTCATAAGAAAGAATGAAACGCCGAGTACACACTCATGAACCGCAACAAGAGCTTACATAAAACTGCCAGTAGCATTCATATACAGAGAGACCTCAGAGAAATACGCATACACACGCACATATCATATGTGTGTGTGTAGAGAGAGAGAGAGAGAGAGAGAGACTTGTATAGTTCCATAAAGATTCGAGCCCGAATTCTTCCCACTCAAATATAACCATCATCATCCGAATACAAAATTAATTCTGTTGAAGTTGATCTATATTATTTTAAGTATCTATAAACAAAAAATCAAATACTTTAAATACATTTTGCCTATGCATTAAGTAAAAAACGGATGACTTAAATAGTGAGTTAGTTAGTTTAACAGTGTAGAACATTTGAAACCTAACAAAAATTGATTTGTAAGGGTTTTTAAATATTTAGATCATGATCAAATGGCCGGATCGAGAATTTGTATGTCTAAAGATATAGATCCAACCAAATCACTACTTTCGGCCGTGCATTTTGCGCCGCTTGATGGATGGGCAAAAATTAATCAAAATATTTGATTTGATTTGATTTTTATTTACTTTAAATAATATAGATCAATTTCAATGGAATGAATCTTGTTTTGGAATGTTAGATGTTGATATTTGAGTGGGAAAATTTTGAGCTCGAATCCTTCTTTAAGTACACAAGTGTGTGTAGGAATATGTAAATCAGTTAACATGGGAGGCAACTTCGTTCTATATCGTACTCAAAAATCATATCTCTCGAATTCTTTTTCACAATTCGACCGCACATTATTATCATCATATTTTAAGATGTACACATATAAACAAATCAAGTGATTTAAAGTTTGTTTACTCATCGATCTAAGCGTTCTATTTTATTCTACTGTTAAAACACGGTTAATATTTGAACCCAAAGAAAATAGAGTATACAAACTCCAAATTAGGTGATTTTTTATATGTGTATATCTGAGAACATGAAGATGATAATATGCAGTCGGATCTTGAAAATTCAATCGAAAACTTGAGTTTTGAGTGAGACATAGGACGTAGTTTCCTCCTGTGTCAGCTGATTCCCATTTTTTTTAATATATATGTGTGTGTGTGTAAGAAACTGGGCGGACGGAGGTAACCCTCCACACCCAACAAATCAGCCAAATCAACATTTCATTGGAACGAATACGAGAATAAGTTTTGTGCCGAATAAAAACCAACTCACATCTCGTATTCTATCTGAACCAAATTAACTAATGTCCAATCCCAAGTGTAGTTTGTTCACAATGTTTCACAAGCATGCAGTGCTTAATTTCTCTCTAATAGCCACATCAAAGGTTTTCTGCGGTTGTTCAATTGATTTGCCTGGGTCATTTAAAGCACAATGCTATTTATGGTCATCGGTTGGAACACCACCTCGCGGACATTTCTTCCCCCCTCCCCACGTGGTCCCGATTAGGCCCCGGGTTTGCTTCCCGGAGTCGCCAGTGAATCCCCTCAACGGTTAAGTTAATTAACCAAAAAAAAAAAAGAAAAAAGTAAAGAAAAGAAGCTAGCCACATCAAAGGTGGAGCACCAACGGCCTGAACAAAGTGAATAGAAAATTTAAAAAGTGGTGTGTTAAAACTTTTGTCGTCAATAGAGATAGCATCTAAATCTATATCTTCCAGTCATGCACCAAGTAGTCTTGAATTTTCACTGGAACAGAGAATTTAGACAATGGTGTGTTAAAACTTTTGTCGTCAATATAGATAGCATCTAAACCTATCTCTTTCAGTCATGTACCAAGTAGCCGTGAATTTTCACCAGAATAGAGAAATGAGACAATGGTGTGTTAAAACTTTTGTCGTCAATATAGATATCATCTAAACCTATCACTTTTAGTCATGTACCACGTAGCCCTAAATTTTCACCGAAATAGAGAATTTCAAATAGCGGTGTGTTAAAACTTTTGTCGTCAATATAAATTGTATTTAAACTCATCTCTTTCAATCATGTATCAAGTAACCCTAAATTTTCAACAGAAAGAGACCTTGTGTGTCGTACAAAACTCATCCAGTTCACCCTTGTGATGTAACAGTTCAACAATCCCAAAGATAATTATATTATTTTCTGTTTAATCTTTTCTTAAAAATAGTAAATAGCTAATTAATTCTCCTTAATCAACAATCAGACATGCAGTTGTAAAACAACAATAATACATAAGGGTTGCACTGCAGTTGCAGCGTGACTCCAACAGTAGAACACCAAACATGCCTACATCTTACGACATGCTTGTTTGTATTTTTTCATTAAAATTTTTTTATGAGACAAGGGGGTCCTTATAGGCTCATCATTTTTTCTGGGGGGAAAAAAAATACCTACATCTTGATATAGACCATTATCTCATGTTAGTCTAATGTTGGCAACTCATTTCACTTATTTATTTGGAAATATAATCTAGTTATTGTATGTTTTTTTTCAGCTCAGCATTGCATCATCAAGACACTAGGGCAAATTCTAAAGAAAAAGGCAAGGAAAGTTAGTGCGTAGCCTATGATGATTACTAGCACAAAATTCAAGCTACTTTGCTAAGCCAAGTCTCTTGTCTAATTATTTAATTAAGAAAATATAAACTAGGGGAGAAAAAAAATCAAACATGGTCAACAAATCACACAAACTAAAAGAGAAAAAAGAAAGAAAAAATAAACTAATAATTTGCTCAATATCCATTCACAAATGAATCAGTCGGTTGCATGCGCGCACAGATAAAAAAAGGCATGAATTAACACCTAAAAGCTGACCCAAAAGAAAGTTAAATTTAAAGTTAAGATAGCTCAATCCTCACCATCTCCATAGCACAAGAACAACGCTGGCCTAATGGTTGACCAATTGAGCTCAGATATGGCTTAATACATGCAAGTTGGGTAATTAAGCACACAAGAATACATGCAGCTAGAGAGAAAAATGAGCTATTTCTGTTCTCATTTAGGGTTGACCTAGGCTACCATTGATGATATTTGAGAGATGAATATTATCGTCTCAAATTTAAAAATGAACAACCATAATAGAAATTTATTTGATCTATTACTCATTAAAAATTTATATAGTTTACTTATGAATTGGGAATTTTAAAGAGTGGCTTTTTTCTTATATAAAAGTCACAGTTGAGACTTAAACCTGATACTCTCACAACTCACTTCGACCTTCTTTATCGTTAAGCCAGACCTCACTAGTTTTATAGAGTATTTTATACGGGTATGTAGTTCTCTATACATATCTTAATTTAAAACTCATTTATTGCATGTATATTTGCACGAGCCCAACAACCTAGTCGTCTTCGTGAATCGCTAGCTATTATCTAATAAACAATATGTCCGCATTTGCAGCTAGAGTTCCCTCACCTACATCTAATGCGAAGACTCGAACTCACGACTTTCTCACAAAAGGAAGAAGGTGAATTGAGAATCCACAACAAAAACAATGATCTACGAAGTCTAAAAGCTAAAAGTAAGTGTTCAAAGAGTAGTGCAAAGTAAGTAGAAAGAGGAAACTAGCGACTACGAGATCACGTGTGAATGCAATAGGATCACAGCCGAGACTCCGTGAAAAGTACCGAGTTTATTGCTTAAAACTAAGAGAGTGTGGGGCTGTGATGGAGACTGTCTATGCTTCTAGTTCTCCTAGCCTGCTGACAGATTCTCTGTATCACTACCATATTGCCTGGGGCTTGTTGCTAAAAATCATGGCCAAATCCAACAAAATGCACATTTCATGCCCCTCATTATGATGCTTTGTCTTAAAAAAAAAAGAAAAAACTAGCATTCACACAACAAAAGGCAAGGATTTTGAGAACAATCCCATATCTTGTAAACTTAAATTTTAATAAGAACTTTGCTTGCACCTGTAATATGCATTATAACTGTAACTGAGTTGAGTGAAAGTAGATTCTGATCATTCGCCCGTAAGTGGAGCATCGATCTTTTGAATCGTACTGTTTCTTAGATTTATCGTCGTCCGCTACCACCGCCAGAATTTAAGGTCTCCGTCAAGGCACTCTTTAACCGGTGCGCGGTGAATGGTCGGTGAGTTTGAACATGACCTCGGGATTTCTTGGAGCTGCACACAACACTGTTTTTTTACCAAATTTAGGTGGTAATTGGGTCAAGAAACAGATGAGGCTTTGTTGGATCTGGCTCTGAAAATTCTAATAGGCTATCGTTGCCTGAAACTTTGTAAGTCTTAATTCTACAAAATTCAGGTTGGCTTTTGAACTTTTATAAGGAATTTTCCGAATAATTGTGTAAATCACCAATGAAAAGTATGAACTGAAAAGAGAAGACCAAGGCCCAAGAAGGGCCTACGGTATCCGAATTTGGGCCTAGTTTAGTTGCCCAAATATACACCCGTGGAAGTGGGCTTTAAGGTAGGAAAACGATTTCAGGAAAAGAAATGCACGCGTTAACTTAATTCCATAATATTATCATGAATTTCTTCTGATTTCAAGAAACTATCAAATTTTTTGAAAATTTCAATAAACTAACATGAACCATGTCTGTTCATGATAGTTTTTTTTGAAAATCTCAGATGTTTTTATGAAAGTTCACGGTAGTTTTTTTATATTTTTGAAATTTTTTGGTAATTTTAAAATTGATTGAAATGGAAATTTATTAAAATTAAGTCTGCATGCGTTATTAGAGAAAAAATTATATATCTATAGAGGTTAATTGTTTCCAGAAAAAGCCATAGGACGGTATAGATTCAGTCAAAATATCGCAAGGTCAATAAAGTAATTAATTAAGTGTTTGTTTGCACGGAAGTATTTCAAGATTTTTGAAACACTATTACTGGGAGCATGTATATGCATTGGAAGTTTTGGAAAGTTTCAAAAATGACTGTTATTATTATTGTTTTTTTAAGCAAATGGTTTGGACAAATCGCTCACATTTTATTAATAAGAGTTTAACGAAACAAGCCAACTAGCACAAAACGTGAAAAACAAAGTATACATAGACCAACATAAGAAGCGTCGGCGGTCAAATAACAACTAGGGTTTGGCAGCTGCCAAGCAAAGGTGATCGCTCCTCTTGCTCTGTATGATTATCGAAATAAAGAAAACTCTTGTGTTTTAGGCTTCTTCAACAAATTTTAGCATCTCCTAAGTTTTGTTTGGTTGCAAACATAATCTCTTTATCAGTCTATATAGAAGGTGCCACAAAGAGGATGTGTTATTTAGTGTACTACTTCTAACAATTTAGTTATTCAATTCTAATTTACACTTGGGAAATTCTACTCACACTCATTTTTTTTTAATGTTTACACTCACCCTTCTCTTTACACTGACTTATCAATTTCAAGTTATTATAATTTGTTTTATACAGACTAAATTTTTTTCAAAATATCATTTTATATCTTATCATCAGTTAGATTTAAATTACTCAGTGCACCACATCAAAACAAAATCATTGCCCTTTCTAATCTGTGTCTTCTCCTAACATACTCCATTAGACCGCCTCTATCTTCTTGTCTTCGAGCAAATCATATGTTCTTTAAAGATGTGTTAGTGTATGTACTGTACTAGCCTTCTACGTGAAGTAGCTCAAATCCTTTTATACCAAAGATCATTCCCTTGTCTAGCTAATGTGAGACTATTTGTTTATACAATTCTTAACAATGCCCGAGCTTACGCCTTCCGCTGCGCATGCATCTCTTTGCGACTGGGGATCTTTTCACACATGGCTAAGTTTGAGGCATTACTTTGATATCATTTGTAAGGACTTGGGCCTAAAAGACTAGCCTTCTAGGTGGAATAGCACAAATCCTTATATATTCAAGACCATCCCCTTGTCTAGCAACGAGAAACTATCTGTATGCATAAATCTTAACATGTACTTTCGATTCTTCTGCTGTGTCCTCCAGAAGCAAGCCATGCCCCAAATACGCCGCTAGCCAGAGCAATAGCCAGCGCAGCTCCAAGCAGTGCAGCAACGGCATGCGTTGTCACGTCGTCTGCAGCTGATTCATCCTTCTTGATTTCGATTAAATCTTCATCCTTGGAAGATGAAACTAGGGGTTTTCCATAATATCTGCCCAAAAAATTGAACACTTCACCATGATTTCAATCAACTGGGATCGTCCTGCTGCTTTTCCTGCTTTGAGAGAGAGAGCCAGATGGGCAAAGTTGCTGATGTGGTCAAATCATCTTGGGGAAGCTTGGGTCACCAGTCCCAAGAACTTTCTCCCTCTTTCATTAGCCTTTCATTTACTTTCATCTGTGTGCTGCACAGCCAAAGGGCTAGGCTGCCATTTGTGTTGAATGGGACCTTGACCCTGCATTATGTTGCAGCGATGAGTGATTTCCCTGTCGACAGTGGGTTTGCTGTCGGGTTGTCGACGAGTTATGCCGGTCTGAGCGCCAAGTCCACATAGCCATAGCTCAGGTGACCCTCGGCCGAAACTTCAATAACAAGAGCATACACTTGTTACTGAACTGTTTCGTGCCCCTCGGCCTCAGTCTTGTGACTGCACCATTTCTACATGAAAGAGAGCCATCTTGGGCTAGGAACATGTCGAGCCTGCTCTCGAGTCTCGACATTCTTGATTGCAGGTGCAACGGGTGTGCGCGCTGTGCTACCGATGATTTTGTTGGTCATGGTTGTTGGTATTCTGCTTAACAGAAATCAATCTGACAACTAATCAAGATCACTGAGATATCAACAATCTAATTGGCCAGGTCGGCAAATATCAGGTGGGAGGTTTTCCGTTCAATAGAACGTTCCTTAATTTAAGAACCACCTTTCAATTTCCTTCCTTGGTTAAACACCAATTAGACTGAATCTAAATCAGTCTCGATATACTGTAAAGTATATCCCCTGTATAAAGGACTTAATCCACTTATACAGTATTTGGAGTGAGGTACACTTAGAGCGAATCTCCTTAAGACAATTACGTCCCCCGCACTGGTGCTAACGGGATAATGGACGCTGGTCTCCCAAGATACAACACTCCTTCACGGTATTTGGATAGCACTACCAAATCACCGTACGGTCGAACCGTAGTCAACCAGTATCTTCACAGGATCGTTGAAGTAGCGGTACAAGGACAAATTTCGGATGAATATTTGCCTTTACTTTGGAGTAGCACCCACTGTTGAGGACGAAGGAAAGTTAAAGAATATTTTTCTTCAGAAATACCAGATTCAGACAACAATTCTATAACAGAATCTGTTGAATTTTCTTATTCCTCTTCCAGAACAAATTTCGCAGAATCTTCTTTGGAAGTCTCTTTCCTACTTCACGCTGGAAGCTCAGTTCAGAACTCCGAATTTCACTTCAGGCAGATCAGAACTCAAAGAGAGAGAGAGAGATTTCGCTGTTGGTGTTGTTTCAATTGAGAGATGGGAGCGCTTTATATAGCGCTCCAGGAGGGACCAACAGGTTCGAATCCAACGAAAGGATGCAACGGTTCGATCTGAACTGTTGCAACCTTTGGCCGTCCAATTGGTTCGCAACCTTTGGTAGTCCAAACTGGTTCGTAATCTTTGGCGGATCGGTTCAGATCCTGACAGCGGAGCGGGTCTGTTGGCGGGGCGGAGCAGAGCGGGTCTGGTTCGGGTAGCGGAGCAGCGGCGGCGCACGCGCACGTGCGGGCATAGATCCCTCCTTTTCGCGCGCGAAAACTCCAAGTACCCAAAGGGCACGCCCTTTGTTCTCAATTTTCTCTATTTATACACCACAAACTTCCATCCCACGGCCAATGTGGGACTAAATGCTTTTAGTTACCTTTAGTCCCGTTTTGGCTTTGAATTAGGCAATCTTTAGACTTGAATATCTCATTCATTCGAAGTCGGAATTGAACATGTGAATATACCACGTTCATCCCCAATGGAAGGAGAACACACTCCAACCATCATCCAATTGATTCGATCAATGGATCTCGCCATAATTCAACTCGAAGATTCATACTTATATTCTTCAATTCCAACAATCCCCCACAATGAATGAAGATTCAAGGAAATGACACACAAAGAGACTGACTCTATTGTGAAAGGTACTTGAGAAAAGAAACTGCATAAGGATAGGTGAACTAGGTCTTGAACCTTCCATAGCGAAAGCTTTATCGAACTTACTGGCTAATCAGTGAACTAGGTCTTGAACTGTTAGCCGTTAGTGTAAGCCAGTCAACAATCTTCACACAGTGACTTTCCAAATTAACTTTGGTTCTCGGTTGTGTCCGTTTTGGCCCTGGACATTCTTGGTTTCAGAGAGTATTTTTAGGGAATAACAGCCTCCATAGAAATTCCCAAAGAGCCGACCCAATTCTATACTCACATAGGTGATGGACCTATTAAGAGTAGTCTACTCTACTCCACTTGTTTAGTAACAAGATATAGACATCATTAAAAGCGTTAAGCTTATCCTTAATCCACTTGTAGAAAAGCACTTATGTGCACCTTAGGAATGGATTGGAGTCAAGCTCCCAAGTGCTTCTTGCTGAGTCAATCATAACTAGTTTTTCCTCTTGAACTTAGTCCGTGGGATCTCCAGTCGCTAAGTGAGGTTCCATTAAGCTGACTCGGTAAGGTTAGGCTTTTAGACCCATTCCCCTCGATGCGCAGTTTATACGCTCTCCACTTAAACCTTTAGTAAGCGGATCCGCTAAATTATCTTTTGACGATACAAAGTCAATAGAGATAATTCCATTTGAGAGCAACTGCTTTACGGTATTATGTCTACGACGAATATGTTTAGACTTACCGTTGTATATAACATTTTGTGTTTCTGGGGTTGATATAGCCTCTTTAAATGTTTGAGGCTCGCTTTCAATAGCGTATGCTATGAAATCTGGACCAAAAGATTTTGAGATTCTAGATCTCTGACTTCTTCTTGGTTCAATTTCCGCATTAACAATTGGTTCCTCGGGGCTTTCGTCCCTGAACGCCATCTCGTGTGTTCTTTTCTCAGAAGTCTTATCTGCTTCCCGTTTGTATGGAAAGATGTCTTCAAAGAACACAGCATCTCTAGATTCGATAATCATGTTTACATGAATATCTGGTATTTCTGATTTATGAACCAGAAATCTGTAGGCACTACTATTCAAGGCATAGCCTATGAATATGCAGTCCATAGTTTTTGCTCCCAACTTAGTCTTTTTAGGTAATGGTGCTAGCACCTTTGCTAGGCACCCCCACATTTTGAGGTAATGGTAGGAAGGTGTCCTTCCATGCCATAACTCGAACGATATAAGACCAAGTTTCTTGTGTGGTACTCTATTTAGAATATAATTTGCAGTTAATAGAGCTTCCCCCCACAAGTTCTGCGGAGATCCAGAACTTACGAGCATGGAATTAACCATCTCCTTCAAAGTTCTGTTCTTCTGTTCAGCAATTCCATTCTGCTAAGGAGTGTATGGTGCTGTAGTTTGATGGATTATACCAAAATTAGCACATAACTCACTAAAATCATTTGATTCATATTCTCCGCCTCTATTGGATTTTAGAATCTTGATTTTCTTGTTGAGTTGATTCTCAACTTCGGCTTTATATGTTATAAACATATTTATTGCCTCATCCTTACTGTTTAAAAGATACACATAACAGTATCTTGTACAGTCATCAATAAAAGTAATAAAATACTTTTTACCGCCTCTAGTTGACATAAATTTCAAGTCACACAAATCGCTATGAATTAACCCTAAAGGTTCTGTATTTCGATCAATTGAGTGAAATGAATTTTTTGCCAACTTGGACTCAAGCAAATAAACAGAAGAATTTCTTTTATTTATAAGCTTCGGGTACAAATACACAGACTTTTTATTTACCACTGCAACATTGGCTTTAAAAAGTCCATCAACAAGATAACCCTTTCCCACATACATCCCTCCCTTAGTAAGTACAAATTTATTGGATTCAAATACCATTCTAAATCCTTTCTTACTAAGTATTGATACGGAGATCAAATTCTTGCGGATGTCTGGAACATGAAGCACATCGTTAAGAGTAAGCTCTTTTCCCGATGTCCACTTCAGAATAACCTTGCCTTTTCCTTCAACCTTTGAGACGGCTGAATTTCCCATGAATAGTTGCTCATCTTGCTCCAGTATTTGATATTCAGAGAATAATAATTTCTCAGAGCAGATGTGCCGAGTAGCCCCAGTGTCTACCCACCAATCCTTATTGTTAGTTGTCAGATTCACTTCTGACACCACAGCTGAAAGGCTTGGAGACTCATGGTCGATCAAGTTTACCTATGGGTGGCTTTTCTTATTCTTTTTGAGACGGCGGCGACATTCATTCGCCTTATGCCCCTCTTTGTTGCAGATGTAGCAGGTTCCCTTGAAGCGCATGTTCTTGCCTTCTTGGACCTTGCCTTTGTGCCCCTGGGAAGTCTTCTTCCGCTTTAAGCCTTTGGAAGTAGACGCTTTCCCCTTTGAGTCTTCGATCACATTGGCTTTTACTTCGTAGGAGTTCTTGCTGCTCTTTTTCTCGGACTTTCTGTTGTCCTCCTCGATTCGAAGCCTCATAATGAGATCTTCCAACTTCAACTCCTTTCGCTTATGTTTCAGGTAGTTCTTGAAATCTCTCTGTAGCCACCTGAAAAGTTTCAGGAAGAATCATACCTTCGGCTTCTATCTCGTACAAGATAAGTTGGAACTCTTGCACCTGACTGATTACAGTCTTGCTGTCCACCATTTTGTACTCCAGAAATCGTCCAACGACGAACTTCTTAGTACCAGCATCCTCAGTCTTGTACTTCTTGTCAAGACTGGCCCATAACTTCTTTGCCGTTGTGATAGGACTGTAGACATTGTAAAAAGAGTCATCCAGTCCATTTAAAATATAATTTCGACAAAGGAAGTCACATTGAGTCCATGCATCAGTTGCAGGCTCTGGTGGATCTTCTTGCAGGAATCTGGCCAGATGAAGAGTGGTCAAGTAGAAGAGCATCTTCTGTTGCCACCTCTTGAATTCTGTGCCATCAAATTTTCCTGGCTTCTCCGGCTTCGGGTTAGGAAGTGGAGTTGGCATCAAAGCTTGCATGTTTGGTGCCTTGCTTGAGCTATCTTGATTTGTCTCAAACATTTTCTGCAAGTTCAAGCAGAACAGAAGTAAGAAACCATAATTGTCTTAAGATTGTTGGTATTCTGCTTAACAGGAATCAATCTGACAACTAATCAAGATCACTGAGATATCAACAATCTAATTGGCCAGGTCGGCAAATATCAGGTGGGAGGTTTTCCGTTCAATAGAACGTTCCTTAATTTAAGAAGGACCTTTCAATTTCCTTCGTATTTGGAGTGAGGTACGCTTAGAGCGAATCTCCTTAAGACAATTACGTCCCCCGCAGGTGCTAACGGGATAATGGACGCTGGTCTCCCAAGATACAACACTCCTTCACGGTATTTGGATAGGTCGAACCGTAGTCAACCAGTACCTTCACAGGATCGTTGAAGCAGCGGTACATATTTGCCTTTACTTTGGAGTAGCAATCTGTTGAATTTTCTGATTCCTCTTCCAGAACAAATTTCGCTGGAAGCCCAGTTCAGAACTCCGAATTTCACTTCAGGCAGATCAGAACTCAAAGAGAGAGAGAGAGATTTCGCTGTTGGTGTGTTTCAATTGAGAGATGGGAGCGCTTTATATAGCGCTCCAGGAGGGACCAACAAGTTCGAACCCAACGAAAGGATGCAACGGTTCGATCTGAACTGTTGCAACCTTTGGCCGTCCAATTGGTTCGCAACCTTTGGCCGTCCAAATGGTTCACACAACCGTTGGTAGTCTAAACTGGTTCGCAACCTTTGGCGGATTGGTTCAGATCCTGACAGCAGAGCGGGTCTGTTGGCGGAGCGGAGCGGAGCGGGTCTGGTTCGGGAAGCGGAGCAGCGGCGGCGATGCGCGCGTGCGTGCGGGCATAGATTCCTCCTTTTCGTACGCGAAAACTCCAAGTACCCAAAGGGCACGCCCTTTGTTCTCAATTTTCTCTATTTATACACTACAAACTTCCATCCCACGGCCAATGTGGGACTAAATGCTTTTAGCTACCTTTAGTCCCGTTTTGGCCTTGAATTAGGCAATCTTTAGACTTGAATATCTCATTCATTCGAAGTCGGAATTGAATATGTGAATATACCACGTTCATCCCCAATGGAAGGAGAACACACTCCAACCATCATCCAATTGATTCAATCAATGGATCTCACCATAATTCAACTCGAAGATTCATACTTATATTCTTCAATTCCAACAATGGTCAGGTTTGTTGCTATGGTACCCCTACGGAAAGCACCGAGGAAAGTACAAGATTCCGATGTAGTGCGTGTAGGTTTTGCACAAGATGCAGAAACTAGCGTTGCAGAACTCAGAAAGAAGGCTTTTGAGGTCTGGAGAACACAAGAATACGATGAGAATGAAGAGAAATTGAAGCAAGTTGGGGGAATGCTGGGAGTTTGGAAGTTACTTAAGAGTACATAGTTCTGGCTGTACTTTTTAGTGTACCTGTGTGGTGCTACAATGGGGCTTGTGTATGCTAACAGCTTGGGGCAGATAGCTCAGTCTCGGAACGTACCTGAGGCTGTTCTGTTGTCGATCTCCTCTTCCTTCGGCTTCTTTGGAGATTCTTATCGGCACCTCTGCTACTATTTACGAGGTTAGTAGCTGCATCACAAGATTCACAACATAAATTAACAAATTGTTTGTGTTGCAAGTACACCGATCCCCAGTACACCTTTGAATAAATCGTCAAACGTCTTATATCAATTTTTTCATATAAATTTTGATAATTTGCGTACCATATATAAAGTATTCTTCTACACAGACCGAATATGCACTAGCTTCGGTCCTGAACACACAGAACAGCATGAATACTATGTTTTGACGCCACACGGTGCTCCTTAATAACCGAGAAAATAGACCAGCAATATCTAACTGATTGGCTGCGTTTAAGGTATGAACTGCATAAACCATAGATAAACGTAATGAGACCTAGATTCCATATCAAAGATGTGATGTAATTCAAACTTGAGCATAACGTTGAAATAACTTTGTGATGTAAGAAATGGTGACACATACACACCGGTTTATTTGTTCTAATTGCGCCCCCCAGAATTTGCACAATTCATTTGGACAACATTCGTTGGCAGCTAATCCCCGTTAGAGAGGATTTGGATCCTCGCCGAATTATCTTTGGCAATGGACTGTCCACTTCCTCAATCGCAAACATTCCTTATTACCTTGGTGGCTGCAATGCAAATTGACACAGAGGAAAATAATTTGTGAGATCTTGGAGTAGAAAAATGAACCTTCTTTTGCTTCTTTCTCCTCCTTCCCCCCACCTTCCTGTGTCCTTGGACTGGCCTTCAATCTATCTCTTTCCCACCATCAACAATGATACTTATAATGACCAGACCAAAAGCAACTTTCTTCCAGAATGAATGCGTATAACAAGCGTGAATCTGAAAGAAGATTTAAAGGTGAAAGGAATATGGATAAGAATGGGAATTTGCTGTAGACATGTATGATCAACTAATCTTTCGGATGGTAGTCTTTTTAGGAATTTTGAGAATTCTTCATGGTGGTACTTTAAGATTTTAGAAGTTTAGGGAGTTATCTGGGGGAAACCATGAAAGTTTTATGGTAGTTTTGAGAAAATTAGCTGGAGAACTAAGTAATTTAAGATCACATGTTCTAACTTTTCTACAGTCTGTTATCTGCTCGACTGCATAAACTTCCTTTTTAGAAACTACTCTAACCTATACAAAACTGATTCATTCTTTCTTCTTGGTTCGTATGAGCAGGAACAAATACGTTGTCTCAAGACCAGCAATACTGGCAATACTGATGGTTCCTACAGGCTACAGCTAGCTCTTTCTTCCCATTGCTAAGCCCATCCAAAGTATGTTCATCAGTACAGCGACCATAGGTGCATGTACAGGTGCCATAACATCCATCGCTGTCTCCATGACCTCTGACCTCTTAGGCCCTGAGAATTTCAGTGTGACCCACAACCTTGTCATCGCCAATATCCCTGTTGGTTCTCTTCTATTTGGGTACATTGCAGCCCAAATTTACGATGAGGGTGGTGGTGGCAAGGGTTGTGCATGGGAGATGATTGTTATAGGACAACTTTCATTGTATGGGGGTCTATATACTCCTTTGGAACATTCCTCAGTTTCATTCTTTATATTCGGATCAATAATCTCTCCTTAAAGATGATTGATATGGCATATAGACCACTTGTTTGTAAAATGCAACAAACAAGGTCCATTCCTTCATATCTAAATGCAATAAAATGCTATACCTTTTTCATTCATTTCCTTTGTCGTTCCCCATTGTCCTCATAGAACAAAATGTCATCTAATGTGATTTTGTAACTTGCAAGTTGTCTCTTACAATCATTTTTGGGCCAGTTCATTTTCAACTTTGATTATTGTGTTTTTGAAGAAGAAAAGTGGTCTATGGCCACCTTGCTTCATTAAAGAGATAATAATGGAACATCGTTTAATTAAAATGACATTTAAATCCTTATCCCCTTTCAAGAAAGCATCTCGTGTGCCACTTAAATTTTATTATAACTAATCATAAGAAGCGTGACCGCGTGAGAAAAATAATATTTAGGGACTCAACTAGGTAGCGATATATGAGTTCTATTTACAATACGATAAGGAGAGAGGAGATAAAAAGCTATGGTAGAGTTTTTTAAACTCATCGGAAGAAATAGTGCAGAGATCAGAAGCCAAAAAGGAGCGAGAACACATCAATTGCAAGCCAGCAGCAAGGCCGGTCGACCGGCGTGCACAAACGTGCACAGGGTAAAAGCGGGGGAACGATCGACCGCTCGGTCTACCGACTGGCATGCAGGAGTCTCGGTTGGACTTAGTCGATCGACCGGTCAGCCGAGTGAAGGGTCGATCGGCCGCCCGGTCGGCCGACAGGCAATCTGCACATGATCTGCATCTCCTTTTAGGATTCGGACTTCGTTTCAGAATTGGAGTCAAATCCAATTGGGTTTCCTTAAAATCCTGGGTCTCTCTGGCTATAAATAAAGGGGTAGAGCCCTCTTGAATTATATGCAAGGTACAAATTGTATTAGTTGTTGAATCAATAAAATCTCTCCCCCTTGCCCCGAGGACATAGCCAAATTGCCGAACCTCGTTAAATATTGTGTTAGCTTTCTCTCTTATTTCTTTGTTCTTGTTTTCTGTGTACTTCTCTTATGTATCTATCTCTATTGGTGGATTCCTCATCGCGTGCAACAAGTGGTACCAGAGCATCTCAAGTTCGTCGTTGGATCGTGTGTCGATTCCAGGAGCATTGGTTGCTATTTGACGAAGATCGTGTGTCGATCTCGAATGTTTGTGAGATCATGTGTCAATCTCAAAACATCGTTTGTATTGCTCAAAGAATCAGATTTGGTAGAGTAGATCGTTTCGAAAACTCTTCCGAGGTTTCACTTTGAGGGAAAGATCCTATCTTTATCTAGTTTTTTTATCTAACTCCGTTTATTTTCCGCATTGCTTTGAGGAATCAATTGAGAAGATGACCGGAGATAGTACATCTACGGTGAAATCCATGAACCAATATCCATTGAAGATTGATGTAGTGAAGTTCGACGGCAAGAACAACTTCGGGATGTGGATATGTGAGGTAATGGATGCATTGATGACATCAAAGCTTGAAGACACCCTACAGTTGGAGAAAATGCGATTCTACTTCTGAAGAAGATTGGGACAAGATAAACCGAACGGCGTGTGATTTGATAAGGTCTTATTTGACACAAGATATCAAGTATCATGTTACATGAAACATCTGCAAGACAGTTTTGGGAGATCTTGGAGAAGAAATATCTGATGAAGAGCATCGAGAAGCGACTGCATTGAAGAGAAGGCTTTATCGCTTCCAGATGAAGAGAGGACTCTCTATTATGAACACATGACAACTACACCAAGCTTCTTACAAACCTAGTTAATGTGGATGTCAAGATCGATGAAGAGAATAGGCAGTGATTCTTATGAATTCTCTTCTTAACGAAGAGTATGAGACCTTTACTCTTACCCTGATCAATGATAGACAAACACTTAAGTACAGTGAGGTGTTGGCTGCTCTTATAAACTATTAAATAAGGAGGCAGGATAGACTGTCTTCTCACGGGAGTACATCAGCAGAGGCGTTTGCGGTATGAGGCGGAAGTTCCAATAGGAAGGGTAAAGATGATTGCGGGAGATCGAAATCCAGGCCAGATTTCAGAGATTTGAAAAAGAACCAGTGCGTCTTTAACAAAGAGCTAAAGCACTGGAAAGTTGATTGTCCAAAGGCCAAAGGTAAGAATAGAAAACTGAGGCAAACCTAACACAAGTAGTTAGTACTCACGCCAGTACTTCACAGGTGGATGGATCAAACTCATCTGTATTCTCTTTCTCTGTCACTCTCCTATCATTGATTACTCAGGAGATTCTGAGTGGATGTTAGATACTGGAGCTACCTATCACGTGTGCCCAAACATGGATTGGTTTTCTAGCTTTGAGAAGCTAGATGGATGTTCTGTTATCATGGGTGATAATCGCCCATGTACATGGAAGGTATAAGGACAGTCCAGATCAAGATGTTCGATGAGATAGTGCGAGAATTAAGAAAGTGAGGTATGTACCTTAACTTAAAAGAAATCTTATCTTAATTGGTGCTTTGAAAACATTGGGTCTTGAGGTATCGATAAGAGATGGTGTTCTCAAGATGATCAGAGGCCCAATAGTGATTCTGAAGGGCGTACACTGAAATAATCTATACTATTTGAAGGGTAGTACCGTTACAGGACAGGTGGCGACTTTTACATACTCAGATGATGATTCTACCATGTTGTGGCATATGATGCTGGACATACAGGTGAAAAGTCTTTGCAAGCTTTTACAAAGCAAAGTCTATTGAAAGGTGCCAGAACCTGCAAATTAGATTTCCGTGAACATTGTGTCATCAGAAAGAAGACCAAGATGAAATTCGGCACAGCGACTCACTACACCGAGGGTATTCTGGATTATGTTCACACCGATGTTTGGGGACCTACTAAGACGGCATGTATGGGAGGTAACCACTACTTTGTGACTTTCATTGATGATTATTCTAAGCGATGTTGGGTAATACCATGAAGCACAAAGAGGAAGTCCTAGAATTATTTTGGAGTGAAAGAAGAATTTAGAGAAAAGCACGGGAAGGAAGATCAAGGTACTCCAGTTAGATAACGAAGGTGAGTATAAGTCTGATCCTTTTCTGAAGCTAAGTTATGATGAAGGCATAGACAGGCACTTCACAGTAACAAAATAGCAGAAAGGATGAATAGGACTTTGCTAGAGAAGGTCCGATATATGTTATCCAATGCTGGATTACCAAAGAGCTTTTGGGCTGAGGCGTTGGCATATGCTTGCTATTTTGTCAACAGGTTCCCTTCACTTGCGATAGGAGGTAAACTCCTAGAGATTTGGTCAGGGAAAGCTGCTCAGGACTATGATTCGCTAAGGGTATTTGAGTGTCCGGCCTATTACCATGTTAAGAAAGACAAGTTGACTCAAGAGTGAAGAAAGGAGTGTTTGTAGGATTCAAGAGAGGAATAAAAGGCTATAAGATTTGGGATCCTAAGGGCAAGAAATTTGTCCTCAGCAGAGATGTCACGTTCGATGAGGCTTCAATGTTGAAGTCTACAATCTCTCAACAGGTGGAGATTAAGAAGACCAAAGGGGTATCACAGCAGGTAGAGAGTGATGCTACTTCACTGTTTCTAGAAATTTAGTATCTTTGGAGATCATACACACGGTGACACAGGGTAGTGATCATCTAGCCGAGTAGGATGCTAATAATGATGAGTATCAAGGACAGGCTATGGGTGATGTCCATGAATCCATTGTAGTTGGAAGAACCAAAAGAAATTCACGTAAGCCTAGTTGGCTCACTACAGAAATGATTGTGACCTACACTCTTCCAGTCGTTGAAGAGGTGACTCGTCTACATATAGGGAAGCTGAAATCAGTTCATAATCTAAAATGTGGAAGGATGCTATAGAAGAAGAGATGAGTTTCTCTACACAAGAACGACACTTGAGAACTGACAGAGTTGCCCAAGGGAAAAAAGATAATTAGCTGTAAGTGGGTTTATGCAAAGAAACAATGATTTCTCAAGGAAGATATTGTATGCTACAAAGCCAGGTTGGTAATCAAAGGCTACGCACAACGAGAAGGTATTGACTACAACGAGGCATTCTCTCCTGTTGTAAAGCACTCGTCGATTAATATTTTGCTAGCGCTGGTAGCACAGTATGAGTTGGACCTTGACCAGCTCGATGTGAAGATCATCTTTCTCCATAGCTATCTTGATGAGGAGATCCAATGTTCTAAAAAAAGGTTTAAGCGGCCGATTAATTGGACGCTTAAATGTTTTCGGCCTGAAACCGAATAGAACTTGAAGAAAGCGGTCAGATTACTCGGCCAGGCGATTAATTCGCTTAAGCGACGATTAAGCATCTAATCGGTGATTAATTAGCGTCCGTTTAAACGTTATTCAAATTTTTAAATGAGTTCGAATTTGAACCCACCCATTAAGCTAATTGAAATCAAACCCGATCCATTATTACTTTTCTAAATGGAGGTACATTGATGTACTTTGAACTGGTTGGCATTATTACTTTTTAAATTTCTTTTAGTAATAGCAATTTAATTTTTCAAGTTATGTTTGTTATAACTTTTATGATTTTTTTGAGAGTTTATGAATTCATATTTGCATGTTTTAAGTATTGTAATATTATTATATATTAAAATAATAATAAAACGTGTAATTCGTTTAATCACCATATAAACCGTTTAAGCATTATGCGCTCCCGGACCGCGCGCATACTAAAACTGCTTTTTAGAACATTGAGGAGATCTATATGTCTCAACCGATGGGGTTAAAAACTAAAGAAAAGGAGAATATGGTATACAAGCTGAAGAAATCGCTGTATCGATTGAAGCAGTCTCCTAGACAATGGTACAAGCATTTCGACAACTTCATCAGAGAAAAAAGGTACACACGTAGCCACTATGACCCATGTGTGTTACAACAAACTACCCGGAGGAGAGTACATCTATCTATTATCATATGTAGATGATATGTTCATTGCTTCTAAGAGCAGATCTGCAATTGATAAATTGAAAAAAGACTTGTCTTTCGATTTTAAGATGAAGAATCTTGGTGAAGCGAAGAAAGTGCTAGGCATGGAGATTAAGCGAGACCGAAGGAGTGGCAAGGTTAGCTTAACACAAAAGAGGTATTTGCAGAAGATACTTCAGAGGTTCAACATCGACGCTGATATGAAATCTGTAAGTACACTATTAGCTCCTCATTTCAAGTTAAAAGTCACTATATCTCCGACTACTGTTGAAAAACGTGAGTACATGACTCGCGTGCCGTATACCAGTTGGTAGCTTAATATATTGAATGGTGTGTACAAGATCTGATTTGTCACAAGCTGTCTCGATGATCAGCTGATACATGCATGATCTTGGTAAGGGTCATTGAGAGGCAGTAAAATGGGTTCTACGGTACATTAAGGGTGCCATAGATGTCGGATTAATATTCGAGAAGGATTCCACGGGTAAGCAGGAGTGTATCAGATATGTTGACTCTGACTATGCAGGAGATTTTGACAAACGCCGGTCTATAACGGAGTATGTGTTTACATTGTCCCAAGCACCGGTGAGTTGGCGCTCTATTTTACAGTCTACCGATGCATTGTCTAATACAGAGACCGAGTACATGGTCATGACAGAGGCTATGCGGAGGCAATATTGCTTCAAGGGTTACTCGATGACTTGAGCATTGATCAGAATCTGTTGAAAATCACCGTGATACCATGAGTGCTATCTATTTGACAAAGAACCAGGTGTATCATGCAAGGACGAAGCACATTGACGTCAGGTTCTACTTTATTTGAGAAATTCTTGATAAAGATGATATTGAGTTGCTAAAGATTCACGCCAAGAAAAATCTCGCTGATATGCTTACCAAGTTGATGTCAGGAGTGAAATTTACACATTGTAAAGAGTTGCTTCATATCCTTCCAGCTGTTTGAGCTCGGTGGAGCTCGTTTGGATGAACTACGGATGGCTTGATCCCTTGGGCAAGGTACGTAGGCAGCTACACAGGTACAGCCACTTTCGAGTCGACAGGTATTGTGATGAGTTCGGCTCAGATTTGAGAAATCTTCACCAAGGTGAATAATTGCAGGGAAAGAGGAGATAAAAAGCTATGGTAGAGTTCTTTAAACTCATTGAAAGAAATAGTGCAGAGATCAAAACCAAAAGGGAACGATAACGTATCAATTGCAGGCCAGCAGCAAGGTCGGTGCACAAACGTGTAAAGGGCAACTCAGTCGACCGCCCGGCCGACCATAGCGGGGGAACGGCCGACCGCTCGGTCAACCGACTGGCATGCAGGAGTCTCGGTTGGACTCGGTCGACCGACCGGTCGGCCGAGTGATGGGTCGGTCGACTGCCTAGTCGATCCATAGGCGTATCTGGGCCTGATCTACATCTCCTTTCAGGATTCATACTTCGTTTCAAAATTGGAGTCAAATCTAATTGGGTTTCCTTAAAATCTTGGGTCTCTTTGGCTATAAATAAAAAAGTACGCCCTCTTGAATTGTATGTAAGTACAAGTTTTATGGTTGTTGAATCAATAAAATCTCTCTCTTGCCCCGAGGACGTAGGCAAATTGTCGAAACTCGTTAAAATTATTGTGTTGGCTTTCTCTCTTGTTTTTTTTTTTTTTTTGTTTTTTGTTTTCTGGGTGCTTTTCTACTGCATCTATCTTTATTGGTGGATTCCTCATTAGTTGTTGCCCCACGCGCAACAAATACTAATGGCTTCCAAACGTCCGGCTATTAAGGGTTAACATCAGTATCAATTTAGTCATTTGAACATGTTTTGCAGCGAGAGAGACACAGCCATTGCCAACATATGACACATACTAAAACAAAGAAATCAAATATAGGATAAACAAAAATTATGGATGGGTCCAAATGTGGCATTATCTAATCTGATACTATTTCACAACACATGACAACATAAAGTCTGTTTTATATCTAATATAAATTTATTTTTAATAACCAAGGGGGCAGTATTTCGAAGTAAAATAAACATCATAAAATGGTTGTACAAAGTTGTGAATTCAATCAAAAATTATAGATGGGTCCAAATGTGGCATTATCTAATCTGACACTATTTCACAACATCATGACAACATAAAGTTTGTTTCATTTCTAATATAAATTTATTTTTAATAACCAAGGGGCAGTATTTTGAAGTAAAATAAACATCATAAAATGGTTGTACAAAGTTGTGAAGGATAAACAAAAATTATAGATGGGTCCAAATGTGGCATTATCTAATCTGACACTATTTCACAACATCATGACAACATAAAGTTTGTTTCATATCTAATATAAATTTATTTTTAATAACCAAGGGGGCAGTATTTCGAAGTAAAATAAACATCATAAAATGGTTGTACAAAGTTGTGAATTCAATCAAAAAGGATGAAACTATTAATATATTTAATATATACGGTTCTATGGGTTCACAGATAGGACCAATTGTTGCAAACCAAATTTGTATGTCTTCCCCAATATAAATGCTTTTTCTTATAATTCCAGTGAACAGATTCCTTAAGCCTGTCATCTATGCATCAAGAGATTAGTAAATGTGAAGTTCACTAATAAGAATATGACTAGAGTTACTCTTGTAAAGTATCCAAAAATGCTGTTGACATAATTTACAATCATGAAAACACACTGGATTTTAATTCATAGATATACTGAAGCTATTGTTTCAAAATTAAAACCGGCAGTGCGTACTTTCTCTTGTATTGACATATCATGATATGAATTGAGACAAGCAAGCGTGAGTCAACATACAGAACTGCCTGAGGACTTGATTGTAGTTCACAGAGCCTAATTTCGCCAACCTGCCATAATTTCCAATGTCCATCATAGCATGCTATTAAATGAAGGATAGACGCAATTCATCATCATCATCATGACACACTAATATCTTTGAACATCAAGTTTTTCTTGATCAAGCCTGGCATATACAGGTGGAAAACAGCATAGATATTTCATTCAAAAAAAAAAAAAAACAGAGAGTACATTTAAAAGCTCAGGTAATTATCAATCAAAAAACATATAAAAGTTAAGTCAGATGGAAGCACTTGTGAGCTGGAAAAGTCCAAGTCAAACAAGTTTTTCAACCTTAAACCAAATCAATTGAAAGAAGCTTTCACGGTAAAATTGTGACAATAATCATATTTTCACAGAGCATAGGAAGCTTGCCCACCCTGTCCTACGCCATATAATTCAACATAAGGGTGCTCAGCGAGAAAAGAACCACATCTTCATCCATCTCAAAGAGATTCACTAGTCTGAACAAAATCTTTTCATGCCCTTTGTGTGAAACTAAGATACTATGTCAGCAAAAGTGGTCAATTAGAGGAGCATCTCCAGATATTGTTGTGTTTGTAACAATCTCATCCCTCAATCATATTCAGGTAAACATCAACTAGTGGAAGCTATCCGTGTGAAGAAGCAAAGAACTCTAGAGAAAGATTTCATGGACAAGCAACCATTTTTTTATTTTTCTCCAAAGACAATCACCGAGAAAAACTTGTAAGCGATTTAAAGCTGAGATCACAATTTTGTTCCATGTACATATTCACTTTTTTATAGTTTGTGAAAATAGATGAAATTGAATCTAAGACCATAAATGCAATGTGACAGAATACATATAATTCAATGAACTCTTACTAGGCTGTTGCACATTTGATCAAATTGATAGAGTGAAAAGAACGACTGTAATCAACTCCTAGACAGATTATTATAGGAGTTTGAACCCTTAGAAAACAAAATTTGACTCAGTCATATATTTGTTACTAGCATCTCATAGAATAGAACTTTTCACTCATTTAATACAGTACAATGTAGCTGGAGATAATGGAGATATCTTCATTGGTTCAAATGGGGAGTAATCACTCAGTAAGAGGTAGATAATGACACTACGAATTCGATAACCTCGAATACTTTAGGGAGGACAATGCATTAGATGTTTTTTCTACATGGTATTGCACCTCATACAACAGTTTATGGTAAATAAATATTTAATATTCTTGCACAACATAACTTTTCATTTACCTACAAATAAGAAATATGGGCATCTTAGTTTGTCCACAATTTCAATAGAAGATAGTAGATTACAACAAATGAAGCATGGACACTGATACAAGATACATGTACAACACGATATAGGGCGTGTTTGGTTTGAAGGAAGTGGGCGAAAGTAAGGAAATGAGGAAGTATAATTGCTCACTTTCCTATCTATTTAAACACCAGAAAAGGAAAATAAGAAAATCCATTTTTCTTTTCTCTTTTCTCTTTTACACAACCATTTCCTCACTTTCAGAGTGCTACAGTTAATTTTGTGGTCATATAAATTTCATTTGTAATAATTTGTAGCGCAAAACAGTTATTTTTTTATCAGGTAAATTTCACTTGCATTCTAATTACAGTCTATTTTTTATTTTTCTTAATTAATTTTTATGTTAATATTATTTTGCGGTCAACTTTGTTGTCAACTTTTTCACTTCCACTTTCATATTACCATCAAAATACCGAAAAAAAACATAATATTTTCAAACCACACTTTCCAACAACATCCAAACACCGAAAAACTTACTAAGCAATTCCCAAGTTCTAAAGAGAATTATTATCGTTTTCTCACTTCCTCACTTCCACCCTTAACCAAACAGACCCATAAAGACAACACCATAGCTTTCTTCAAAAACTAGGACACAAGTCGGTGTGGATAAGCCAAAAGTTATATGCATATGTGTACACACACAAATATATATATATATATATATATATATATATATATATATATATATATATATATATATATATATAGAGAGAGAGAGAGAGAGAGATAGACTTGTGTCCTTCCAAAAGGATTCGAGGCCGAATCCTTCCCACTCAAATTCAACCATCCGACATTTGAATACAAGATCAACTCTGTTAAAGTTGATCTATATTATTTCAAGTATCTATAAATCAAAATTCAAGTGTTTTTGAATACTTTTTACCCATCCATCAAGCGGCACAAAACGGACGGCAGAAAGTAGTTGGTTAGATCTATGTCTTTAGACATACAAATTCTCGATCCAGCTATTTCATTATGATCTAAACATTTAAAAACCCTTACAAACTAATTTTTGTTAGGTTTCAAATAATCGACACCGTTAAAATAATAAACTCACTATTTAGGCTGTCCATTTTTTTCCTACTTGATAGATGAGCAAAAAGTATTCAAAACACTTGAATTTGATTTATAAATATTTGAAATAATATAGATCAACTTCAACGGAGTGGATCTTGTATTCAATGTTGGAGGGTTGAATCTGAGTGGGAAGGATTCAGCCTCGAATTTTTTTGAAAGGACACAAGTCTCTCTCTCTATATATATATAATAATAATAATAATAATAATAAATGATGAACTGGTATGAATACATATACGACATGATGGAGGTATATGGATGCGCCATAGGTATTATTATAATAACACAAAGTTTTTTTTATGTGTGTAACATGAATGTGTATAGAACAATTGAAAAAGCACAATATCTCAAACATTATGAAATAATTTTTGAGTTACATAAATCAATAATTACATGAATAGTCATATTCCTTACTAAGAAATTGAACAAATTAATATAAATACAATGCATTTATAAACAAATGAACGGTAAAATCATGATTTAAACATTAGATTTTTACGTTTCTTAGTTATGGATATAAATCTATCTCTGACATATCTAGTATATACATTCAAATTTTAGGATATTTTAACAAGAGCTTAAAATATGTATCTATTAACTATTAGAGTATCCAAATAACAAGGTCACGTCTATTTCTTTCAAAATATTGGTG
This sequence comes from Agave tequilana, assembly GCA_038442645.1. Taxonomy (NCBI): domain Eukaryota; kingdom Viridiplantae; phylum Streptophyta; class Magnoliopsida; order Asparagales; family Asparagaceae; genus Agave; species Agave tequilana. Next base: position 15,306 of record JAVJIF010006602.1, on the reverse strand, counting down.
GTACATAGATTACAATATAAAAGAAAAAGGTAAAGGAAATCAATAAATTCCATTATCTACAAAAATTTCTTGTGTAGCATCTACTTGTGGACTTATTGTTGGTATTTGAAATGCCTCATATTCATTGGAGAAAAATTCAAGTTTTTGACAGTTTTCTAATATGGATCTGTCTCCTATTTTGGTTTAGATACGAGTTTCCTATTTCTTTAAGGAGATGCTGATTTGAGTTCGTGTTAGACTAGGATCATCTCAGGTGCCTATACAAACCCCTCAGGGTGACCTTTTGAAGATATGTCAAGAATTCAAGAAAAATTTAGAATTCCACTATTGAGAGTTATGAGAGAGATCTCACTATAACTTTTGTATTTTCTTTAATAAATATTTCTCTCCTCCCCGTGAACGTAGGGACATTGTCAAACCACGTTGAATCTTGTGTTTCTTGATTGTGTGGTGATTGTTTGCTAGTAGTAGATTTTCTACGCTTCCGCTTTCACTGTCGAGTTTTCGACTTGGTGTTCCTCTGTTGTTTGATCGGTGATAGATCATCAACAATTGGTATCAGAGCGATGACTAGAAAGACGATAATGACAACCAAGTTTGAGGTGGAGAAATTCGCTGGGAGTCCAACTTTCTGTTGTGAAAGATGCAAGTAACATCATTGCTCGTGAAGGAAGGCACAAACAAGACCCTGCTTGGTATTAAGAAGAAGTCATCGAAGATGGAGGATGATGAGTGGAACGACATCGATTTTCGAGCAAAGGCGACGATCATATTGTACCTATCAGATGAGATCCTCTACAACATGATGAACGAGGATACAATTGCTAGTCTTTAGTGTAGGCTGGAGAGCCTGTACATGATGAAGAGTTTATCGAACAAGCTCTTCTGAAGAAGCGTTATACAACCTTCAGATGAAGGAATGTACGCTTATTCTATAACATCTCAATGCTTTTAATAGAATTTTGAGCAACTTATTAGCTCTAGAGGTTAAGCTAAAAGAAGACAAAGCGCTTCTGTTACTCCCTTCTCTTCCATCAAGTTATGATCACTTTGCGACCACCATCATGTATGATAATGAGACCTTAGAGTTAGAAGATGTCAGGCAGATACTCCAGAACAACGAGCTGATGAAGAAGCAGATTTTACGGAGGAGGCCTCAGGATTATTTGTCAAGAGTCAGAGGGAAAAATCAAAGAGTAGAGGACCCAAAATGGATCCAGAGACTTCTAGCAGTTTCTCTTAATACTTTTGCAAGAAATCATGACACATCAAGAAAAATTGTATGAAATATAAGGAGATACTGAGAAGGAAAGGCGGCAAAGATTCTAATGGGGCTAGTACCAGTGAAAAGTCAGATCAAACCGGGGTTGTCAAAAAAGCAAATGAGGATTCATGTGATGTCTTGACAATTGAGTCAGGAAAAGGTAAATACTCAGATGCTTGGTTACTTGACTCGGGGTGCACATATCACATGCAGTGTTTAAACGTCGGCCGACATTTCGTTTTCAAGCCCTCACCGTCACGACATCCCCATCCGCATTTGAAATGGCGTTTTGGAAAATGTCGGCCGACATTTCAGGAAAAATCCGATATATCGGCCGACATTTTCCCGAAATGTCGGCCGACATTTTGGGAAAAGTCCAGTATGTTGATTGATCTTGAAAGGTGGAGCAATTGAGAAATTTTAACAATGAATTAGTGAATATATGCAAAATGTTTACGTTAAGAACACCTATCACAAACATATTTATGTAGTTTTGCATAAGTTGTGTACGTATTACCTTGATAAGAATTTTAAAATTACATTATTTAAGACATCTAGGATATATATTTGTTATCCGTCTGACGTCCGAAATTTACTAGATGGCCCCGAAATATCTCCGAAATCCGACATCCGATTACGACATCCGACATTTCCTGATATTTGACATTTAAAACACTAATCACATGTGCTCAAAAAGGGAGTGGTTCAGTACTTACAAACCTTATGATGAAGGCTTCGCCCTGATGGAAAATGATGACGTGTGTAAAATTGTTGGCATCGGCAACATCCATATGAGGATGTTTGATGGATAGGTTCAAACCCTCACGAACGTTCGGCATGTTCCGAATTTAAAGAAGAATCTTCTCACGTTGGGAGCTTTGAAAGCTCGTGAGTACAAGTTTTCTGGTGCAAATGGAACAATCAAAGTTACTAAAGGCTCCATGATGATTCTCAAAGGAGAACGAACAACAAACTTGTACAAATTGACAGGAAACATTATTATTGGTGATACTTCAGCAACAACAGAGAAGGAGGATACTACAAGACTTTAGCACATGCGTCTTGGACACAATGAGCGAGCAAAGTCTTCAAGTTCTACACAAAAAGAGTGCTCTATCAGGTATCAAATATTGTAAACTTGATCTTTATAAATTTTTCATTATGGGTAGACAACATTGAGTAGCTTTCTCTACATCTCAAGACAAAGGGCTTGCTAGATCTCATACACACGGATGTGTGGGGGCCTTCGCTAGTGGCATGCATTGGAGGTGCTAGGGACTATGTTACTTTTATAGATGATTTTTCAAGAAAAATTTGAGTATACTTCTTGAAACAGAAATCGAAAGTATTTCAGAAGTTCAAGGAGTGAAAATTTTTGGTGAAAAATCAGACAAGGTGGAAAGTGAAAGTCTTGAGGTCCGATAATGGAAGCGAGTATATCTTCAAAGAATTTAAAGACTACTTAGCAAGTAAAGGCATCAAACACCAGCTAAGTATTTCAGGGCGACCAGAACAAAATGGAGCAACAAAACGCATGAATCGGACACTTACAGAGCGTGCCCGCAATATCATATTGTAAGCTGATATGTCAGAAAGATTTTGGGCAGAGGCGGTGAATCATGCGAGTTATTTAGTAAACATGTCACCATCAACAGGTATTGATCTTCAGATCCCATAGGAGATATGATGAGGAGTATTTGTGGACTATTCAACCTTACAAATTTTTAGTTGCCGAGCATATAGTTTGGTTGATAGTCAGAAAAGGAACAAACTGAAGTCTAAGTCTAAAAAGTGTATCTTCATCGAGTTCACTAAAAGAGTCAAAGGTTTTAGACTTTGGGATCCCAAGAAAAAGAGCGCCTTTACCAGTAGAGATGTGGTCTTTGACGAAGATTTAATGTTGCGAGAAAAGTCAGAGATGGAGGTAAAGCGTAAGGTGGAGCTTCAGACAGTTCGATAACAGACACTCAGAAAAGGAGTCGAGTTCTCAGATAGCCCTAAAAGGCCTGAAGGGTCAAAAGAAGACTTCTCAAATTCAGATGGAGACAAATAAGAGGCTACTCAAGAGCAACCTAGATTGTTGAGGCGATCAGTCAGAGTTACGGTATCACCAATAAGGTATGGCTGGGATGAGGATCATGTCTCTTTCGCATTAGTAACAAAAACAGGAGAACCTGACAGTTACATGGAAGCAATCGAGGTAGATGACCACGACAAATAAATTATAGTCATGGAACAAGAGATGGAGTCTTTGGATAAAAACCAAACATGAATGTTAGTCGATCTTCCAAAGGACTCCAAGGCAAACATTGTAGATGGGTCTTTCACAAGAAGGACAATGAGCAGTACAAAGCAAGATTAGTTACCAAAAGATATGCTCAGAAGGAGGGTATTAACTACAATGAGATTTTTTCTCTTGTAGTTAAGCGTACATCTATTCGGATGTTATTAGCGATAGTTGTTCAGTTTGATCTAGAGTATGAGCAGATGGGCATCAAAACAACGTTTCTGCATGGTGAGCTGGAGGAGAAGATATACATGAAACAACCTGAAGGTTATATTCAGAAAGGTAAAGAAAATAAGGTGTGTCTTCTAAAGAAGTCCCTCTATGGACTTAAGCAGTCTCCTATGCAGTGGTACAAACGATTCGACTCTTTCATGATTAAGACCAAATACAACCGATGTGAGTATGATAGTTGTGTCTATTTCAAGCAGAGTGATGATCCGACATATTTGTTATTATATGTGGATGATATGTTGACTGCTATAAGAAACAAGACACATGTTCAGAAGCTTAAAGCTCAGCTCAAAATGAATTTGACATGAAGAATTTAAGAGAAGCTAAGAAGATCTTAGGTATGAAAATCACTCGAGATAGAGGCTCAGAAGACTTTGGCTATCCCAAGAGAAATATATTCTCAAAGTGTTGGAGAGATTCAACATAGCAGAAGCAAGACCAGTCACCACTCCTTTGGCAGATCACTTTAAATTATCCTCCAAGCAGTGTCCACAATCACCGAAAGATGAGGAAGAGATGTCTCGAGTACCATATACTAGTGCGGTGGGATCACTCATATATGCTATGGTCTGCACTAGGCCTGACTTAGCTTATGCAGTTAGTACAGTAAGTCGGTTCATGTCAAATTCAAAAGAGTAATATTGGGAAGTAGTGAAGTGAGTGCTACCATATCTGTAAGGGACTGCGAGACTAGGCTTGGTGTTTTAGAGATTGAAAACGGGGAAGCCTAGATTACTACAAGGCTATGTTGATGCAGATTATGCAGGAGATCTTGATCAGCGAAGATCCACGATGGGCTGTGTTCACAGTAGCTGAGTGCATCATTAGTTAGAAGGCAGAGTTGTAAGATATAATTGCTCTTTCAACGACAGAAGCAGAGTACATGGCTACAGTTGAGGCGTCAAAGAAAGCTTTGTGGTTGAAAGGATTGTTGAGACGTTCAATATCAACAAGATTAAGTTCGGGTTCATTGCGACAGCCAGAGTGCTATTCATCTCGCTAAAAATTACAGGTATCACAAGCAGATGAAGCATATTGATGTGAGATTTCACAAGATACGTCAGTGGGTCGTGGATGATAAGGTGATCAATTTGGTAAAGATTAGCACGAAGAAGAATCCAGCGGATATGATGACGAAGACCATCCCGTGGAGAAGTTCAGAGGATCTTTGAATTTCATCAAGATTCTCCAAAGGTAAATAGTGAATGGGCTCTTAGGAAGGAGCCATGTGAAGTCAAAAAAGGGGAGAGAAAGGAAGGCAAATGAAGCAGATGCCAATTTCTATGAAGGGACTCAATGGACATGAGTCAAGGTGGAGATTGTTAGTATTTGAAATGCCTCATATTCATTGGAGAAGAATTCAAGTTTTTGGTAGTTTTCTAATACGGATATGTCTTCTATTTTGGTTTGGATATGGGTTTTCTATTTCTCTAAAGAGGTGCTGATTTGGGTTCGTGTTGAACTAAGATCATCCCAGGTGTCTATATAAACCCCTCAAGAGTGGCCTTTTGAAGGTGTGTCAAGAATTCAAGAGAAATTTTAAAATTTCACCATTGAGAGTTATGAGAGAGATCTCATTGTAACTCTTATATTTTCTTCAATAAATATTTTTCCCTCCTCCTCATAGACATAGGCACATTGCCGAACCACGTTAAATCTTGTGTTTCTTGACTGTGTGGTGATTGCTTGTTACTGGTAGATCTTCTACGCTTTCGCTTCCGCAGTCGAGTTTCAACTTATGATCTGGGAACCCTTGACTGGGAAAACAAAGGAACAAGTATTTAGAGTTGATTTTTGTTGTCGTTATCACATCTTCTAAGTTATAGCTCTCCCACATCCTTAATTTTTCCCAAATTCAATTAGTTGTCAATTTTAATTTCATCTCCCTTCATTTAATCCACCACCATTATTTTCTAATCTTGACTTTTTTTAAGGGAAGATGAGGCCTTAAACTCAAAAGCCTGGTCCGATACCATATATAAATAAAAGTACAAAGAAGTTGGGGGCTTACCAAGAAGGTAAGAACACCATACAAAGCAAAGAGTACAAGAAACAAAACATAAAGCCTAATGCCTGAAAAGATGCTTTATCCACAAGTTGGCATAGTAGGAAGCGCGCTTGTGAAATGCAGTCGGCCGGTAGGGCAGTGTTCTTGAACTTGACGTGTTCCACTATTATTAGATCCCTTTTACTTCAGACTACAAAACACCTACATTTACTTAAAGGGAACAAGGAAGGTTTATAGGCCGTGTCATTACTAAGGGAATGAAAAAAATAACTCTACTTTGATTCTGGAGTTATTTGCTTCTCCCTCATGCCAAAAATATGGTTTTTTTTTTTCTATTTGATTTTCTAGGTGATAACATATTGCTTGGAGCATTTGATGGAATTCATAGGTGTTTGGCAAGATGCAGGGGGAGAGTTGGGCCTGACTTCCTCTTAACACCCGAACCCTAAACGAGGCAGAAGTAAATAAAGTTCAAGAAATAGCAAATACATCAAATGTACTCTTAAGTGTCATCTCCTTGACCTCCATAAACTAAATTGCATGTGGAATGTGAGTATATTTACAATTGACCTCCAAATCCCATACTCAGCTGCCCTAACTAACTCCTCATTCGCCTCCCCATCATCCTGTGCCCCTATGATAAAAAATAGTTTAAACTTCTCAAATACAGATCAAGCTGGTATATTTCATCGAAATCCTAAAAAAGAACATAACCGAAATAGCCTCATACAACACAAAAGGGATGAAAAGTAGTAATTGACCTTTATCCTCTCCAACAAAAAGGAAGAGGTATCACAAACAACTCTAAATCAAGCAACAAAAACTAACAATAACCCTAAACAAGACCAAACCAATTTAAGCCCAAAGTATCTATTCATTCAACAGAACTTTATCAAACAAACAAATCAACAAACAGGAATGCTCACAAGAAAAGAACCCAACTGGGCCCACATTGGCAACAAGAACAATTCATAATCAAAGCAAGAAACAGAGTTAGACAACACAAAAACTCACGATTAACTCTGTGTAGAACTTGCGCTTGCAGTGGTCGACGATGTACGCGGCCGCATTGATCCTCTTGGCTCTCTGCAGGTCTCGCCCGTGCTCTTCACACCCATTTTCGCTTTCTTCTCTCCCGAGGAGTGGAAATGGTGGAGTGAATGTTCTCAAAAGAAGAAGGAAAAAACCAAAAAAAAAGTGGGAAAGAAAATGGTGGAGTGAGGTTGCGGTGAAATGGAGCGAGAATAGAGAGGGGGGGGAGAATTCGAGTTGGCCAAATTTCAAGTCTCCAAAATTGGAGCCACGGTATGGGCTCATATAGGCCCAGTCTAGTTCTGGCCCATTATCATCTGTATGTGCGAAATCATTTAAGTTTTGACTAAAGTCACAATTCGGGCTTCAAGCTATTCGTCATTTTCTTTTAGCTGGCCCTATCTTTTAAAATGGGCTAGCAAAAACTTTTAAAGGAATGGTTTTTCTATATACCTCTTAATGGGTAAGGCCTGTGTTTCTCTACATTTAAAGCAAAGGAATAGGGCCTAACGGGCCTAAAGTCTAATCCCTTAATATTGGCCCACTGTCTTTTGAAAATTAGAAAAACTAAAACTTCAAATCCTAGTATCCGACCATGAATTATTACTAGCATACCTTGGCGGTGGGAAAAGAGCACAGCGACAAGAGAGGTGGGGATTGCGGCGAGAGAGAAAGAGGAGGAGGATGCTAGAGGGAGAGAAGAGGAGGAGAGAGAGGAGGCTAGGAGGAGAAGAATGAGCTTTCTCTATCTCTTATACAGACGAAGACGGACGGACGGGACCGACGAACGGACGGACAGTTTGTGAAGGAGTCGCGACAGAAAACCTCACTTCGTTCGGCTTTAATTATTATTATTTTTATAATCAAGCTTAAAAGGCATATTTATTACTTTAATTTCACACACTACAGCAGAACAAGCAATACAACTTAATTCCCAGAGCTTGGTAGGGCAGTCTTCAACCCAAATCTTCTTATCCTTACTCTCCATTACCTACTTGAATTCAGTCCACTGGTTGATTCCCTTCTCTACATGTATGTAATGCTCGCCACCCATTCATATCTGACCTAGTAATGCCATGATATCTTTGTACATTGGCTAACAAGAGATGGATTTCGAAATGCAGTCCTGTAATTGTGTTGATGATAGATGAGTCTCCTTCAATCCACAGACAGTAGTTCTGAAATACGCTCGAGACTGCCATCATCCCTCCTGGGCCCCCTGTACCTCAGCATTCACGACGTTCTTCGAAGATACCACGAATTATTATTTAATAAATTATCTAATGAAAGGGTTGGGATTTGGTCGATTTTTTTTTTTTTTTTTTTTTTTAAATATTCCAACCCATCTGTCACACATTACAATAGGAAATGAAATTTTGCCAAGTTTTGGACGGACTTCATCCTCATGTCTTTTACGGGGAAAACACACATGAAAAGGGTCATTGCTGAGTAGGGTAACTCAAGAATGTAGCCTAAATCCAATTAGGTTAAACAGACTCAATCTGCTCAACTGGCCTTACCTACTGTTGACCTATCTGATCTGAGTTTATCTGCTAATAATGCCAAACAAGAAAGCGTTGGTCATTTAGGAAGTTCCAATAATCTAGCCACTTTTCTTGTGGTCTGTACTGTACTTTTGTATTTTTGTTCCACAAGCATAAGTGTGTGCAAAAATTGTCCATTTAAGAAGATTTACTGCATTATAAAGTTGTCCATTTAAGAAGATTTACTGTATTATACTATATGTTTGTTTGATTGTTTTTATTAAAAACTTTTAATGAAATTGTGGGGCCTCTACAGGCTCACCGTTTTCTCTAAAAAGAAAAAAAAGAAAAAAAGAAAAAAAAAGAAAGGCTGGCCCTCACTCCTCATAATGTTCAATCTTGTGAGTTTCGAGTACGATTCTTTCTAACTCAATAAGATATAAATAAGAAAAATATTAAATGTACTAATTTTTTATAGACTAATTATAAGTGGATACTTGAGTTGAGTTCGGATAAGTTGATTGCAATTGTGTTGGGTGAAAAGTTGACTAGGTCTGGAGCCTGAACTGAACCGTTGCCATACATACTGGCCTGATAGAGAAGTTGAAATCTTACCCAATTATATTCTTAGTTATAAAGTGTGCAATTAATTAGCTTAATGATTCTATTAGAAAATGCTAATTTGATTCTTTTAGGTAAAAAGAATTTATATTCCAGTGCACACCAAGTATTAGCAGCCAAAGGGGGCGTCTCAAAAGAGATTGATTATGCAGCATTGTGCATGCAAACAAAGCGTCTTTTCTTTTTGGGGCTTACAATATGCAAGGACTTGGTTTACCATCTCAAATGACTAACCTTTAGTCCAAATCCTTATAAGCTCAAGACATCCTCATGTCTAGCCGATGTGGGACTATTTGTTCGACATAAATCCCAACAATCCCCCTCTCGAACAAAGAGTCTCTTGTAAGCTCATCTTCACACCTGGAAGACCATCTTCACACCTGCTCCATCGAGATCGAGATCCTCCTCTCGAACAAAGAGTCTCTTGTAAGCTCATCTTCACACCTGGAGGACCATCTTCACACCTGGAAGATATATGCTCCATCGAGATCGAGATCCTCTTTTCACTGTGTTAGAGACAACACGCCTTACGTGAAGCAGGATTGCAGTATATAACTCCTCTTCACTGTGTTGGTTGCGCATGCCTTACGTGAAGCATGAGCACTGCTGCCAAATCCTCTAGAGCCAACTAGCTTTACAGGCTGTACCGTGCTCGGCCATCTGGGTATCTGTGAGTCTTTTGAAGGAGGATCGAACAACACCCACACACGACACGACTAAGTTGAGACGCTCTGATACCATTTGTAAGGATTTGGAGAACCATCTCAAAAGACTAGTTTTCTAGTTTAAAATACTGTATTTTTAAAACTTTCTATGTATTTATTGATTTTTAGCATACTTTTATTTATTGACTTGATTTTTAGTTGTTATTATTATTAAATATACAAATTATTTTAAGATAGTAAATGGTAATCTGGCTTTATATAATATTACCATTATTTTTTATTAATATTTTTAGTTTCTTATTACTATTATTTCTAATATTATTCTTATTATTAACTGATATTATTAGTGGTACTTATTACTATTATTATTCTCCATTATAATATTATTTATTGTTATTACTATTAGTGTTATTATTATAATATTGTAAATGTTGTTATTATGGTATTATTAATTATTATTAGTGTTTGTATTATTTTATTTATTTATTTTAATAGTTGTATTAATATTGGTTGTGGTAGTAGTTAATTCTATTATTAATTCATTATGATAATTATTTATTTTTATTTAGTGCTACTATTATTGTAGTTATTATTATTAATTAAATAATTAGTTGTTATTATTATTATTATTTATTATTAGTGTTACCATTATTTGTGTTAATATTATTATTGTTATTATTGATATAATATTGTTATTATTATTAATTATGCTAATCATGTTGTTAATATTATTATTATTTTATTTATATTATAGATAGTATTGTTACCAAGTATTATATAATATTCTCATTTTAGATATTATTATCTTGTTGTTGTTGTTTTGTTATTATTATTGCCTTGTATTATTATTATTCTTATTATTACTCTTTATTATTTTCTATTCATTTCCGTGATCCCATGCCCATTGGACCCAATAACCCATAAACCGAAATTCAACCCCTTTACCCATTATCTTAGGCCTATCCATTACCTATTAAACCAAATTCTATACTAACTAATCTATATCATATCTTAACTACTAGATCAATCATAAATCCTTAATTAACCTAATCTTTTCCTTCTACCCCATCTATAGTCGCCTCCTATTCTTCACTTTCTTCTCCCTCCCCTGCTGCCGTCGGCACTCGCAAACCTCACATCGGAGCCTGTTGCAACCTCCAAGCTCTGTTGTCCTCTCCGCGTTAATCTCCGCCGGAGCCGTGAACCACGGCCACTCCTCCCACTTCTATGCGTGAGCACCCCCCAGGCCATCTCACCCATAGCCGGAGCACCCTCTACATGGCCGGCGCACCTCCCCACGCTAACATTACCATGGCCATGTCTCCTTGCTGAACTCCATCCCTTCTCATCCACCCATCTCGCCGTGTGCTGGCCTCCGCCTCTATGCTCCACTGTCCACCTTCCCTCCATGGTTGGTGAGATCCAACTCCCTCTTCTTTATGGTCGATGCCACTACCTGGGCTGGGATCTCCATGTCACATCCCCTCTCATGCAATCACCTCCTGTGACTTTCCTCCACCAACAGCGATACACACCGCATGTCCAAGCACAGGCCAGACTCACCCCCGTGCGCGCTGCCATCTCTCATCTCCACCAGGCCACACCAACATGCTGGGCTCCGTCAAGTTGGAGTTGGATTCAAAATAGTTGTTGGTTTTCCATTGGTTCATATTGTGCCAATCGTGTAAATGGTGAAGCACTTCCACATCTGCATTCCGCCAACTAAGATCCATAACACAACACCCCGAGCACAGCCCCTCTTTGGTCGGCCAAGCATCGCCTCCGGCGAGCTCTGTGAGGTACTCCGGCAGCCCGACTTTCTCCGCGGGCACTCCGGCATGCCATCGTGCCCCTCTGCGCCTTCCGCCTCATCTCCGGTAAACCCGGAGCATGCTCACTCATGGCTGTGAGTCCTCTCTTTTCTCTTCTCTGTTACATGTATGTGTGTTACAAACTTGTGTGTGAATGCATGTTTTTAATATGTGGGATATTAATGTGTTAGTGAGTGTTTTTTAATTAAATGTATAATATGTGTGTAGATGCGTGAGTGCATGTGAGTGTTGTGTGAATATTTATGTGTTTGCATGAAATGTGTTAGGGTGTGTATATATAGTAGTATTATGTATGTATGTGTGGGTATACGTGTATGTATTGTGTCTGTATATCGGTGTATACATGTGTATTTATGTATACATGTGCCCATATGTATTCGTTTGCATGCTACAGCAGCGTTTCAGACTCGTTTGTGCGATCCGAACTCGGTAACGGAAGATTCAGAGTGTGCCCGTTATCCCGATACAATGGCAATTCGAAAACTGATCTATGGGATGATCCATAGATCAGTACATGTTCGTACAATGACGACCAAACGTCGATTCGGTTCTGAAACTGGGTCATTTCATGTGAGTGCTTGTTTTTATGTATTTACCATTGTCGGTATGCGTTTACATGTTACTCTTATCATTTCATGTGACTTTCTATTATATTTTTACCAGTTTGATTACTTGTATCACTTTATGAGACATCAATGATTATTCACTTTATTTATGTAGTTGATGTGAGCTTGTATCAGGGTCATTTCATATGTTGATAATTTGTTGCTGTTGATTTAGGCCTAGCATTGGAAGACCTTAGACTGTAACTGAATTTGATTTATTAATTGGCTAGATTAGTTTATATTTGAGCATCAGACGTATATAGACCTTGTATTTGGATATCGAGATTTTAAACTTATATCATTTCATGTGTAACCGTTTTGATTCGGACTAAATATAAAGGAACTTGGACTGTAATTAGATTGATCTTGAGATGATTGGTTCGTGACTATGATTAAAGTGTATATTTCATGTGAAGACAATTAATAGATATTTATTTATGATAATTCAGATGGAAACTCATTTAGATCTTGAGGATGTTTTAGATAGAATATCACCTTATCAAAGACCGATCTTCTTCGCACTTGGACTTATATACAGACTTAGTGAGAGTTAGAGTTAATCTGAGATTTTATATTTCTTTCATTTGATCTTGATCAGTACTTAGATATGATTAATTATGTTGGATTATTTAGTTGTAAGTAGTTTCGAATTTATTCAATGATTATTAGATTATCGGAGTATAGATGAGCTTAATGATATTGAGTGTCAGATATAAACCATTCTAGATTGTAGTTGTTTGAGGATGTTTCTTCTTTAGATATGATTTCGGTATGTGTCGACCTAATTGGTCTTGAGGATATACCATGTGCTTCAAGTTTAGTTTTGATTACTTCAGTAAATAGAGATTGAGTTATTGTGATAGTGATCTAGTCGATATCAGTGATCTTGTACTTCAGAATTATAGCAGTCCTCACTTTATCAGTTATTGGTGAGATTATTTGTTGGTGATCATATTATGTGTTCAGAGTTTACAGGAGTTCGTAGATATCTGTATCAGTTAACAGTTGTTAGTGACACCTTTGTGTTAGTGGCTATATCTCCAGTATCCTATTTCAGATGTCAGATATTAGTTATCAGCTACTCAGTTGTCAGATATCAGTTGTCAGTTGTGAGATTATCAGGTATTGTTGACATCACTACTTATTGGAGATATCAGTTACTCTTAATAATAACTTATATTGTTGCTTGTTAATAAAAAGACACCATAACACGGGGAACATGAGTAATTGCCTGATGATGCATATGTGTATTTGGAAGAATTTATATCGTACCGATTTGTGGGTTCCAACCATGGAGAACCAAGGTACTACTGGCTATCTAATTATTCAGTTGTCAGTTGTCAGGGCTATGCCCGGATTACGGCGCCATGCTAGTTGTCTTTTCTTGTGGGGCTGTGGTCATCAGTTATTAGAGCCTTGCGGCCTGTCCTGATTCAGCGCCAGGGGTGTTTAAACTGTGGTACCAGGCATACACGGTACCCTTTCAAAAACACATGCACTACATTGGCAGGCAGTTACAACAACGATAACTTTTTTTGATATGTGAAAAAATAGTTGTGGTATGGGACACAACTAAGTACTACATTAGTTAGGTCAATAACAACCAATCAGACTAATGACATATGCTAGGTTACACATCTTGACATCAGTTGTTTGTTTATAGTTGTAATAGTTGCCTTTTTATCTACATACATGTTGTTATTCAGTTATCCTTCAGTTATCTGCTTATCATGTTATTTAGTTATCTTATATCTGCAGTTTATCTTGTTATTATTCTGTGCACATTGTCTATATGCACGAGCACTTCTCCTTTTCATACACACTCACTGAGTCGCTTTCTGACGACCCTAGATTTGTACGTCCAGATATTAGATGCATTCTTATATTATTCAGGTGTTCGTTGAGACCGTATGCTTTGCGAGGAGTTAGAGTTTCTCTTTTGGTTCTAATTTTCTATCTCTCTTGTGTTCCTGTTATTTCCTGATTCTTGATATATATCAGATTCAGTCTTTATTTCAGTTCTTTATTTATATGATATCATGCGGGATACTTATATGTGATATTACAGTAATCATGATTCATTATAGTTTAGATTTATAACTTATTTTCGAGTTACTTAAGGCTTAGCGTGTATACGTGAGGTATTTCCTTGAGTATATGAGTCGCCGACTCGCGTCACATCCTGCTCCAGTATATTTTGAGAAGCAGGGCGTGATAGGGTTTTATTGGTATCAGAGCCTAGGTTTTCAACTTGCGATGTTGACTTTTAGCTTTGATATTCGCAAGAAGATTTAGACCTTACCAATAACTTGAGATAAGTTATAGTTAAAGTACAATATACATATACTATCCATTATGATATTGACTCCATTTTGAATTGATCGTCTTCCCTTTGAAATCCATATCTTTGATCTTTTGTCACTGATTTTTACTCTTCTTCTAGAGTTATCAGATTTCCATCTTGATTTTTCATCCTTCTTTTCTATTCTATTTCTTCTGATTCTGTCTCTTGAGACTTGTTACTATATGCTGAAGTCGGTAGCAGAAGTCAGAGTAGCGCAGCGGAATCGTGGTGTTTCAGAGAGCAATGTGGAAGCTTTATTTTCTTCCTTGATTTTGATTGTTTTTACCATTCCCTGCCTTATGAAAATTTCAGGGACAAAATTCTTGTAAGATGAGTAGAATGTAATATCGCTAGTTTAAAATACTGTATTTTTAAAACTTTCTATGTATTTATTATTTTTATTATACTTTTATTTTATTGACTTGATTTTAGTTATTATTATTAAATATACAAATTATTTTTAAGATAGTAAATGGTCATATGCTTTATATATATTACCGTTATAGTTTAAATTTATAACTTGTTCGGGTTACTTCTGACTTAGCGCGTGTACGTGAGGTATTTTCGTTGCGTTATGCGTCGTCGACTCGCGTCACGTCTCCACTCCAGCGTATTTTAGGAAGTGGGGCGTGACAACTATAACACAAGCTGAGAACCCAACTCTCAGTTGCAAGGCCTAGTCGACTATACCCATGTATTAGTTGACTAACTTAAAGCCTAGTCGACTACTAAGATATATTAGTTGACTAATCAATATGCACATAGCATGTACATGTTCATGCTTGATCTCTGAAGATTGTAACACCTCCACTTGAATCTGAATTCTTCTCCAATAAATATGAGACACTCAAAAAACTAGGTATTACCCTCAAATTTTACAAACAATATCTCTATTTCACAACTCTCAATGGTGAAAATCTTAATTTCTCTTGA